>JASAMY010000013.1:0-35544 GCA_030248085.1 Paralinhomoeus sp. GSCO2_6 | reverse complement strand
AAGAGACAGCGACCTTTGGCCAGCAGTGTCGACTGGGGCACTGGCCAACCTTGCCGATGGCCTGCCGATGCACGTGCATGGCCAGAGCGTAGGCGAGGAAGAGGCCGACGACATATGGGCCGCAGCGCGTGTACGGCTTCTCGTAGACCTGCGTCGCGAAGCCGTCCGACAGCGCGTCCCAGAAAACTGAACGGGACTGGCGACAGTGACGAGGGACGGAGAATCCAGACGCCGCGAACGCACGCGTAAGGCTCGAACGGCTCGACATGAGGGTCGGCACGTAGTTGTAGGCGAAGACGAGCGCGCCCGTGAGACAGTGACGCCAGCGCCAGGAAGCATCGCTGCGATGCTCAGACCGATGGTGGAAGAGCTGGCCGGAATGAGCGAATTGCTCAGCAACAAGTAAAAAGACGAATGAAGAAGATTGGACTCACTAGATGATCAAGGCGGTCAGCGGGGCGCCGACGGCGAAGAACTGCACTTCGTTGGCCAGGTACCAGGAAGCCGTCTCGTCAAACACTGTACGTCGACCAATGTCCCACGCGACAGGCGGAGTGGAGCCAGCGCAGCAGTACCTGCTGACTGTAGTCAAAGAAGTTCTGTAGAAAGAACAGCGACTTCCACCATCCGCCGGCGCAGTGGCGGAATGGGGCGCCGTGGGTGCTGGACGCGCGCCGGCCACATGGGGCCCTCGCCAAGGAATGGATACGCCGCTGATGAGTAATATGACGCTGCCATTCAGGATGAGTAATGTGGACAGAAGAGAACGCGTGTAGCGGCGGAAGGAGTGAGTCGTGCTCCAGTCGACTGACGGCAGAATGCGGCGCGCGCAGAGGGTCACCCGAGAGCGCGGGACGGACAGACGGCTGCGGAGCCAGGCGGACATAAGCTTGCGGGCCAGTAGCATGGCGCTGACACAGAAGAAGGTGTCGTAGACGACGGTCGTGTTGTTGATCAGCTGGTAGACGAGCGTCTTGGGCGACTCCACCACCGACATCAGGTTGCCTGCGAGCGGGGGAACTCGGCCGGTGGCGACAAGCGTGGGGGGGGGGGGCGCGGGGACGCACGCATGTAGTCGGTGGTCCAGAAGAACATCTGCGCGAAGATCAGCCATAGCAGCGTGAGCACGACGAGGCCGTCGGCGGCGCGGACGCGCGTCTCCGGCCGCTTCGTCCGCAGCAGACGGTCGCCGTTCGACCGAGCCGAGAAGCAGAGCAGCAGCTCCCACGCCAAATCTGAATCGGCGCCGTCTGAGTTGCGACGCACCTCTGCCCCCCCCCCCGGTGCGCGTGAGCGTAGTACTGCGGTCGGCGGCGGCGGCCTTCTCGGTGCGACGCGTCTCGCCGTCGATGGAGGTGAACACGGCACGCCGAGAGTCGGTCGTCGCCGACCAGCAGTCGAAGACCGCCGCGCCACCGACCAGCCGCACCAACGCCCGCCGTTGCGCCCTGCAACACAGCCTGGCCTCGGTTAGAAGGCAACCCCCCCCCCCCGCCCTGCTCGCTCACATGACGGTGATCGCGTATCCATCGAGGTAGCCCTGGTCGTCGCACACAGCCGACGGATGGCACATGGACGAAAATACTACACGCGTAGATGACCCACAGAGCCTTGTGCCTAGTGGACTTGACGCTGCGTACACAGCAGGAGGACATACGCTCTTTGACGAAGGCGGACATATCTTCCGAGGAGCAGGTCTGCGGCGCGCAGATGCCGACCTTGACGAAAGTCGTGTCTTCGGGCTTCACGTAGCACCCATCCTGAATAGCAGTGGGTGACCGACTGATGCTCGCGCCGCAGACCGCAGTCTGTATTCTTGGATGAAAGAGCTGGCTATTGATTAGCGCACTTGAGTAAAGTTCCACTTGTCGGGCATGCAGCCGGCGATCTTGGAGCGCATCTTGAGCGACGACTGAGACAGACCCAGGTACGCCTTGCAGTACTTGCCTTCGAAAGCGCGCCTGCCACAGTTCGTGGATATTGTTGGGACGCGGTGGGCGCGACGCAGCCAGTTCGCGCACGTCTTGAAGGGCGGCTCGTTGGGGAGAACGGCGCTGAGGGCCTTGCACTGTCTGTAGTCGCCCAGCCAGAGTAGGTTGCCGTCCGAGATACCAGACGGAGCCTTGCCCACGCAGTCCAGCACTGTATGACAACGCAAGCAGCAGTGTCGTCAGCACACGCCCGGCACGGCGACAGAGCGAAGCGGACCTCGCATAATCCACATGTACTTCTCGACGACGGTGGACTTGTCGCGGCGACAGCGGACGCACTTCTCGGTGGCGGCGACGCCGTCGGCGAGGCCGCCGAGCGTGCCGTTCTGCTTGGCGGCCAGCGCCGCCCTGTCGATGGCCGCCGCCTCCTGGTCGTCGGCGGGCGCGGCGAGCGCCGAGCAGTTCGTCGTCGCGATCTCGACCAGCCGCGACGCGGCGCACACGGCGTCCCGGAGGCTGTCGGCGCAGGCGGGCGCGATGCCCTCGGCCGGCCAGTCGTGGATGGCGCGACAGAGGTAGCGCGCGACGTCGGGAGGGCTGACGCGATTCTTCCGGTCCAAGGAGTCCCGCACCGACGCCTGCAGGGCCCCCGCGATGTCGGTCGCGGCAGAGCGACGCGTTCGGCGCTGTGGAGCATCCGCAGATCGAGAGTGCCGACGACAGCTGCTTCGAGAGCAGTGTGCGCGTGGCGTTGGGCTGGGTGTGGAGGGGGTGGTGGGGTTGGTTTGGTTGGTGGGTTTGGTGTGTTGTTGGTTGTGGTGGTGTGGTTGGGTTTTGTTTTGTGTTTTTAGTGGTGTTTTGTTTTGTCTTGCTCGGTGCTGTTTTGTGTTTTTGTTTTCGTATTTACGCGCGTTTTTTCGTTATCTTTTCTGTTATCTTTCATTTGCGGTTTGTGCGTCTTAGCAAGCCGAGACGGCGGAGTTGTCGAGGGGAGGTACAATGGGTCGTTGTGGTGGGAAAGGGGGTGTTTGGTTGGTGGGGGGTGTGTCTGGTAGTTTTACTATTTAAAATTGGTTGTTTGTTTTTTTTTTTCTGTTGTTGGGCGTTTGTGCGTTCGTTCAATTGGCTTAGGGTAAAGCAAGCAGGCAAGCAGGCATGCAGGCAGGTAAAGGAAGCAGGCAGGTAAAGCAAGCAGGCATGTAATTTGCGGCACCACCACGTTAATTTTCTTTCCGCGATTAAAAGCAATTCGGATTTTTCTTCAGGAAAATGAGCGCTTTGACGCCGACAAAAGCGAATAAAGAGGCGCTCGCTGACTTGTCACCATTGCCAAAGAGTCCAAGTAAAAAAATGATGGACCAGCGGCCCTCGCCGGCGTCTTTGGGGCGACGCGCGGCTGAATCGAGCTCGCGTGACGTCAATCAGTCGTCCACCAGAAACGAGGCGGAAGAAGCGGGCTTGGCTTCGGAAAAGTTCATCGGCTCCTTGTTGGAAGCTGGCACCATTTTGCTACGATGCTCTGCGGAACAGACGACGCGTCTGACGCCACCGAGCAGGGTGCCCGCCCACTTGCGAGAGTGCTCCTTCGCCGTCTCCCTTGACAGTGCCGCCGTCCGAGCGGACCTCAATGTCGACTCCTATGGAATGTGGACCTCGCGGCGTGGAATCGTCGAATATCTGAACATCATCAACAACCGCAAGGTTCGTTTGTTGGTCATTGTCATGGTAATATGCACAAGTTTTGGCTAATGTTTGGGCCCCTAGCCCCCCCCCCCCCCCCTCACCCCCGTGACCTCACCCCTGCCCCGCTCCCTTGCTCGACCTGGGGGCCTTTTTTGTGCGGCGGGCCCCCACAAAACGCCCAACCCCCCATCCCCCCACCCCCACAAACCTCTCAGCACTGCCCCCTCGCCTCCCCCCCCCCCCCCCCCCCCCCCCCCCCCCCCTGCCCCCCCCCCCCCCCCCCCCCCCCCCCTCCCCCCCCCCCCCCCCCCCCCCCCCCCCCCCCCCCCCCCCCCCCCCCCCCCCCCTCTCCCCCACCCCCCCCCTCCCCCCCCCCCCTGCATCGGGATGTTTTTATATTGTTTGGTGTGCTCCACCCCATCCTCGATCCCATTTGAGCAGGTGACACCACTGTTTTTCGCTTCACGTCATTACAGGTTGTTATGGTCAGTCGCAAAGGAAAGATGAAGGATGGGGTTCGGTCGTCCGACCTTAAAATTACGAGAGTTGACTACTGGAAAGTCGAACTTGGCGGCGACTTAGAAAAGCGCATTTTCAAGCTCAATCGCTTTGACGAGCCCGAAGCTTTCATTTCTCTGGTGTGCTATCGCTGGAAGTGTCGACCGTACGACTTTACCGCTGCACCCCATGGAAACTCCAAGAAGAACTTCGAACCTTTTCAACCGTACGGCGTACTCTTCTTTTAAGTGCATTTCTATTTTTTATAGTTTTTGTTGCATAGGGCGAAGCGTAGTCTGCTGCGGGAAATGGAGGCGCGATCTCGAGTGATGCCGCCCAGACAGGTGCTCGCCTGTGTCTCTGCCGATGCTGGCGGCGCCTTCGGTGCTACCTCCTCGCAGTCACTGCCAAGAAATGCGGACCAAGCGAAGTATTGCGCCAAAAAGGTTAGAATGCCTGGATGTGCGATGTGACTGTATTTTTTTTTTTAAACATCAGCACACGTGACGTGATTCTTGAAGGCGTACGTAGGTGCTGCTTGGGTCTGTAAGCGAGCAATGGGGGGGGGGGGGTGGGGGCTTGGATTGTAGATGCAGCAAATTTCGAAACTGGTTGAACCGAAACTGGCCCTACTTAAAACTTTAAGGCTGGTGTCGTCCTACTTGACGCGAATTTAGACGCGACGCGCCAACAGACCCCCCCCCAAACTGGACCTGACACCTACTCCAGATACGGATCATGACAACCTGTGCGAAAGGCTTTCGGCTCTTTAGTGTGGAGAGCGGCAAAATGTCGACCCCAGAGGCTACCGGCCTCCCTCCAGCCAATCTGCAGTGATGTCTCTCCTTGGAGGTGGTTTCCTTTTGGATGTGCAGACTTTCACGCGGCTTGACGAGAACAAAAATGAGAAACTCATCACGCACTCTTTCATGGGTATGGAATTCTGGCAGTGACACGTGGACCTTTTTTTAATTTGTACATTATTATAGGAACGCCAGAGTCGTTGGCAGTGCTGAGATCCGTGTGCACTCAAAAGCCTGGCGACCTGTCGAGTTCGTCGAAAAGGGCACTATTCTTTGATGTCAAATTCGAATTGACAGATTCCTATCTGCTGGCTTTCTGGTTTCGCCATCCGAAATTTGCTGACCTGACCACAGGTAATCATACTTGTACAGGGTTTTGGTATGGGGGAGGGAGTGGTTCAGAGCGCCCTCTGGAGGGGGGGGGGGGAGTAACTCAGCCCATACTGGATGCACCGTGCTGATAACGTGTGCTCTGCAGGACACGAGCCGCTGCTGCCTGGCGCGTTTGCGCTGATGAACGCGAGATGCGAGGAAGACTTCCACTATGCGTTCGAGCAGCTGTCCAAGCAGATGAAGCTGGGCCGCAACGAGCACCTCTTCGCCGCCGTCTCCGACCAGGAGGCCGCTCAGGCCAGCGCTCTGCAGCGGTCCAGTCTCTTCGACGAGCAGCACAGCCTGCTTCTCTACTGCGAGCTGCACTTGCGAGAGAACTTTGAACGAAAAATGAAAGCGGACTTTGCTTTCACGAAAGAAGAAATTGAGGTTGATTTGTTATTGTGTGTAGCCCCCTCCCCCATTCCCATTCCCCATTCTGGGGCGTCGGGGGTGTTGGGTGGGTGTTGGAAAAATAGTGGGGGAGGGTAACCCCCCCCCCCCGTCCCAGTTACAGGTATGGCCCCCCCAGTTACAGGTAAGCTCTCCCCAAAATACCTCTGGGCCAATGTCCATTGCATCGTATGATGTACACGAATATGTCAAATGAATAGGAAACAATCGTCGAAATCTTCGGTGGCGAAAGAAGACTGTTTGCGGGCTCCGACCAGAGGGTGCGAACCCAAGGTTTGGTCGACAGGCCCAATGAGGACTCGTTCGACCGGTGCGCCGCGTCATTATTGTCTATTTGGGCAAAGAGAGGCAACGGCCAGTTTGTCGACTACTTCGAAAAGAAACGCGACAAATTAAAGAAACACTACTTGCTCCCTCTGAGAGCGAAAGCCGGCTTTGAGGTACTTCTAGCAAGCCAGGAGCCGCGTACATGCATGCAGTAACTGGGTGGGGTGGGGGGGGGTACCACCCCCGCAGTCTGCAAGTTTACCCCTCCCCCACTCCAACCCAACCGACCCCCAAGCCCAAAGAAAGTGCTCGAATCCTCTCTCCCTTAGGTCCAATTACCGGTTACAGGTATGCGCCCCCCGCCCCCCACCGGCCACCAGCAATCCGGCACGTCTGGGAGGTTTGTGGAACCACCCGAGGGAGTTGCTCTTGTTATTTTGAAGGGGCTTTAGTCGGGATGGCTCTTTAGGGACGACTGACCAATAACAACTCGGAATCGATGAACCAGGAATTACAAATCTTGGTTCAAAAAGGCCAGGGCAAAACGCAGGCGGAGCTGATCAAGCTGCTCCACAGCTACACGGAGTCGAAGTACGACTCTTTGAAGACCGCCCTCTTTGGCAGCGGCCAGATCAGGCTCGCTGCGACCTTCAAAAAAGATCAAATCAGTGGTGTACAGTTTGAGCTGATGAGTCGGGAGGAGCGAAAAATTCACTACGAAAAATTCATGGGTTTGTCGTCTGGCTTAGTGGATCTCCAGCGCTCTGGGCTGAGCTTGACCAAGCGTCAAGTGGCGGAGATTCTGCCGGAAGGTAGCCAGATTTGGCAATTTGGATGTGGCGTGTCTGGCTCTCGCTACCGTACTCGCGTGCGCATTAGGTAGCGTTGTTATGACCAAACTCTTGGGTCGGCTCTCACCCTCAGAGGAGGCCGGCCTCTGGCGCGTCTATTGTGCTCTGGCGTCCCCTCGTCGTAAATGGGACCCTGCCTTCAAAGGGCTCTGCCGCTGAGTCTCTCCCACGCAGAGGCGCCATTGTCTTACGACTATTGTGAGCGCGGCGCGCCTCATCCGTCCGCCTGTCCATCTGTCGAGGCGGGCACTCGACTCTAGACTCGACTCTCTATACTCTGTTCTCCGTTTGTTGGTCTAGTTAGAAAACGAGTGTGCAGGAGAACTACCGTAATCGCACACGACAGGTCAACACAACATTGGCGTGACCTATGGCTTCGAATCTCGCGCCTGCCCCCAACCGGTTTCTCGAGCATGCCGGCGACCCTCCATTGCCATGGCCCATCTGGTACCAGCTCTTCGAGCGCTACCTCTTCCTGCTGGACAGAGGCAAGCCAGAAGCACAGCGACTGACGGAGGAAGACAAGAATTCCCTCCTGTTCACGCTACTGGGCAGCGAGGGCACGCGCCGCTTCTCGTCACATCCGACTGCAGCGCAGATTGCCACGGCCCCACACGCGGACTTTGCGGCGGCAGTGAAATCGCTGTTCACTCTGCCCACCAACCCTGTGGCGGCTCACGTCGAGTTCCATCGGCGACTACAAGGACACTCTGAGACGACTACAGAGTACGTCACAGCTCTACGCAGCCTCATGGCTGACTGCGACTTCCACGGTCAAGCGAACTACCACCTGGCCATACAGTTGGCCGCGGGCTGCCGCGATTCCGCGACACAGCGGAAGCTTCTCACGCAGTCAAAGGTGGACTTCAACGACTTCGTCGCAATCATGCAGGCCGACGAAACTGCAGCGGCCAGCGCGGCCACACTGCGCACTGGACAACAGGCTGCGGATCTCAGCGTCTGCAAAGCGTCTGTCGCGTCTGGCAACAAGGGCGGCAGGACGCGCGGCAACACACGCCGCGACACGCCCACACACAAGTTTGGCCAGACGCCTCGCTCTGGTTGCGCCGGCTGCGGCAGCTCGTCTCACAAATACAAAGACGACGCGTGCCCTGCGCGCAATGCTACATGCAGCTACTGCTCTGGTTCGGGACACTACGAGCGTTGCTGTTACAAGAAAAAGCGCCAGTCAACGGGACAGCCGCACACAAAGGCTCTCCATCTGGCCACTACAGCAGCTAGCATGCCGCTGGCTGTCAAGAGATCCTCTACAGCGGTCCCTGCGACCCAAGGCTCTTTCTACTGCCGTGTTGGCTTCACCACTTCGGCTGGGACTATCTACTTAGACTCGGAAGTGGACAGCGGCTCTGACGTCACAGTCGTCACGCGCAAGCAGCATCGTCAGCTGTTTGGTGCCTGTCCGCTGCAGCCCTTCACAGGGGCTCTCAGCAACTTCGACGGGTCCAACACCCATCCACTGGGTACTTTTGCCGCTACTGCTCACTACAAGGACAAGTCGGCAGAGTGCTCTGTCTTCGTCCTTCCTGACAGCTGCTCGTCTGTCATCGGCAAAAACCTGATCCAGGACTTGCACCTGCAGCTGGACGGCCAGACAATGACCGTCAGGCAGTTGACAACGGCAGACACTCAGCAACTGCTGGCGCCGTTTTCTGCCCTCACATCTACAGAGATGGGACGATTGCCAGGCTTCAAGCACACAATTACTCTGTCTTCTGAGGCGAAGCCTGTCGCTCAGAAGCTCCGTCCTCTGCCACTCTCTCGTCGGGACGCAGTTGAACGAGAGATCCAGTCCATGGTGGACAAGGGCATCTGGGAGCGCGTAGACAAGTCGGACTGGGCGCCCACTTGGTGGCTGTCGCCAAGCCTGATGGAGGCGTGCGTCTGACAACGGACCTGTCTCCTCTCAACGTCTACGTCACGCCGAACCGCTTCCCATTGCCTACAATCAACGAGCTCTTCCTCGAGCTCAAAGGCGCGACTTGCTTCTCCAAGCTCGATGTACGCAAGGCGTTCTATCACTTCGAGTTGGACGAGGAGAGCCGCCCACTGACAACGACGCTGACACACCTGGGGCTGTTCCAGTACCGCGTCCTCCCCATGGGCTTGAAGGACGCCGCCTCTGTCTGCCAGCAGCAGATCAGTCTGGCTCTTGCTGATTGCCCTGGCACTCGCGTTTATGTCGACGACATCATCGTGTTCGGAGCCACACAAGCCGAACACGACGCTCGTCTGCAGCAGGCTCTGCGAAAGCTGAACGACAATGACTTTCGCCTGCAGCTGCCCAAGTGCGTCTTTCGCGCAGTGCAGATCACTTGCGTCGGCCACATCATTGGCAATGGCCAGATTCGGCCGGACCCAAAGAACATTCAGCCGATAACTGAATGTCCGACGCCGTCGACGACAAAGCATGTCCAGCGCTTTCTGGGCATGATCAACTACTTCTCTGACTTTCTGGCTGACGTCGCCACATTAGCCGAACCGCTGCGCGCTCTCACGCGCAAGAACGCACGGTTTCGATGGACTCAAGCGTGCCAGAAGTCTTTCGATACTCTCAAGGCCATGGTAGCTGACAAGCTGCAAGTTTACGTCTTCGATCCTAACACTCCAACCATCTTGGAGACCGATTCCTCGGACGTTGGCCTTGGCGCTGTTCTTCTTCAGCAGCAGCACGGACGAGAGGTGCCCATTGCCTTTGCCTCTCACACGCTGCAAGACAGAGAGCGCAACTACGCCACGAACGAGCGTGAAGCGCTCGGCTGTCTGTGGGCTTGCGAACGATTCGAAAAGTTTCTGCTGGGACGACACTTTCATCTTCGCACTGACCACGCTGCTCTGACAATTCTGCTGAAACGCCCTGCCAGCCAGCGCCAATCTCGGAAGTTTGAACGCTGGTGTCAGCGGCTCGCAGCTTTCGACTTCACACCTGTCTACAAGAAAGGCAGTGACAACAAGGTCGCAGACTGGCTCTCACGACTGGAGCTCAAAGCTCAATCTTATGCGATCGACACTCTGGAACACTTGCCAGTGCGCAAGCTGGCCCTGGACGGCATCTCCTTTGCGCAGTTTCAAGCTGCTACCGCTGCGGATGCTCTCCTGCAGCAAGTTGCTCGTCACATTCGCACAGCCTGGCCTCCACACAAGAAAGCGCCGCTGGAGCTGAAACGCTACAGCAACATTAGCCACGAGCTCAGCTACAGCAAGGGACTCCTGTACCGCAATGAAGAACGAGTGGTTGTCCCAGCAGCACTACAGCAGCGCCTCCTACGTCTTGCTCACGCTGCCCACCCTGGCATAGTGCGGATGAAGCGCACCATGCGGCAGACGTTCTGGTGGCCTGGCATGGACGGCCACATCGAGCAGCTGGTGCGCCATTGCGTCGCCTGCCAACGCAGCGACAAGTCGACGCCACCCGCTGCAGTCCCAGTGACACCTGTGCCTCTTCCAACTGCCTGCTGGGAAAAGGTTGGAATCGACATAACAGGACCGTTCTACACAGCGCCTGTTAACCAGCGCTTTGTTGTGGTGCTGATGGACTACTACAGCAAGTACCCCGAAGTACTGCTGACAGGTGACATCACCAGCTCTCGCATTATCAACTGGTTGGCTGACCAGTTTGCACGCTACGGCAACCCACAAAGCCTCTTGAGCGACAACGGCAGACAGTTCGTCAGCGCCGAGTTCCAACAGTTCCTCGCCGCCAGGAACATCCAGCATCTGCGCTCGGCTGTCTACAACCCTCAGGAGTGTGGCCTCGTGGAAGCCTTCAACCGCCACATCAAACATGGCGCGCAAGCTTTCACTGCTGATAACACCTCTTGGACTGACGGGATTCGTCAGCTGCTGTTCCAGTTTCGCGCAACAGCTCCTACGCCCAGCGCTACGAGCCCTGCCGAACTGTTTCTCGGACGACCTCTGAGAATGGACTTCCAGCTGCCTGCAGCCCCAATGACAACGGCCTCATCTCCCGCGAACTCTGACGCTCCATTGACACAGGATCTTCCGGCCACGTCTCCTTCAGGGCGCCCACGAAACCGCGGTCCCTACCAAGTTGGCGATCGCGTCGTCACACGCCTTCCACAAGTGCTGAAAGGACAATCGCCCTGGTCCACTCCCAAGACTGTGACGGCCATCCTGGGCGCCTGGACCTATCACCTCAACGACGGCCAAACGTGGAACGCTCGGAAGATGCGCCGCTTCTACGAGGCGGCGGCAGAACCCCACATCGCTGTCTGCCCAAGCGCACCTCCCCCACGACACTCCACTCGCGCGAACTTTGGCCAGCCCCCAGCGCGTTTCTCTCCGATCGCTTGAGGACAAGAAGAGGAGGAGGAGGGGATGGTGGCGTGTCTGGCTCTCGCTACCGTACTCGCGTGCGCATTAGGTAGCGTTGTTATGACCAAACTCTTGGGTCGGCTCTCACCCTCAGAGGAGGCCGGCCTCTGGCGCGTCTATTGTGCTCTGGCGTCCCCTCGTCGTAAATGGGACCCTGCCTTCAAAGGGCTCTGCCGCTGAGTCTCTCCCACGCAGAGGCGCCATTGTCTTACGACTATTGTGAGCGCGGCGCGCCTCATCCGTCCGCCTGTCCATCTGTCGAGGCGGGCACTCGACTCTAGACTCGACTCTCTATACTCTGTTCTCCGTTTGTTGGTCTAGTTAGAAAACGAGTGTGCAGGAGAACTACCGTAATCGCACACGACAGGTCAACACAACAGGATGCAATTTGGATTTTGGCAGATTTGCATTTTGAAAGATAAGATAATTGAAAGATTAATAGTGGTGACATAGATTAACAAAGTAAAAGTGGAATATCGGTATTTATAATAAATTGTGAGCCACAATATTCATAGGTTGGCCGGCAGCTGTTTTGGACGAGGCTTACGAAGCCGCAGTTTTCTTTACTAAGAATTCGGACGTCTTGATTCGTCAGCACCCATTGCTGACGAATCAGTTCACTGTGCACGACGAGAAGAAGGATTGTCGCGTGACGGTGGACGACACGTTGGTCTCGTACACGTGCGACTGCCAGACGAGGATCAAGACCAAGGAGTACTACTGCGAGCACGCGCTCGCCGTCGCCGACTTCTGTGGCGGACTGCAGGCGTATCTCACGAACGTCGTGGACAAGATCCGTGCGACAAAGACGAGCGTCTACTTGAAACCTTTGCTCCCTTCTGGTTAATTGTTTCCTTCAATATATGTATTTTTATTTTTTTGTCATTAATATTTCGCTTGCATTGTGAACTAACGGTTTATTTGTTTCTTCTTTTTAGGCTCTGGAAGGAAAGGATCTGCTCGAAAGTTCGGAGGGGGTGTCAACGTGGCCGAACGTCGACTCGGTGTCACGCTGCCCGCCCCTTTCCTGGCCGGTGACGCGACTGAGAAGGCGCTCTGCTCCTGCGGCTGCGGCATGGCCGCCCCCAGCCGCCAACAGCTGGGCGCGCTGCCCGTCCGGCCCACGGGCGCCGCCGTCGAGTACTACATGGATCCGGATGAGCCGTTCCACGTTCGAGCTGTGCGCCACTTCCTCAAAGAAAAGCGCTCGACGGACAAGAAGTGCTGGGGATGCACGGTAGCCTTGATCCGCTTAAATAAAGGTGGTGGTGCTGCCCGCGCCTGAAACCTGGGAATTTGAATTATTATTATTATCACCCCACCCAGGGTTGCATAAAAAAAATGTTCCTTTAAAGCCTTTAGAAGCATATTTAGCAACGTTTTAGTCAAATGGTGACACATCCGCTGCCTCTAAATGGTCGTGTACGGTACTGCACTATGTTGGGAACCTATTGGGAACACCAAAATGCGCTCGTTTTTTGTGCTAATAAGCAAGTTTATGCATGCATGACTACTAATTGTACCATCCAAACACCATTTAAACGCCTTTTTGCCACTCAGAAGCTACATTTTACCCAAAATCAAAGAAATTTTTTTTAATTTAAAAACCAATTTAAAAAAAAAATTAAAAAAAAAAAATTTTTTTAATTGTGCAACCCTGACCCCACCCCAATCCACTCCATGGCGTCAAATCTGTATATATGCTCTCCCCCCACGTTACTTCCCACCCACCGCCAACCTGCAACGGAATGTCTTTTTGATTGATTGATTGCTTTTTGATTTCAGGGGAGAATTCTTCTGACTGACACGGAGCGGCCTCCCTTCGACCTGGTGGTTGTGCACCGTGAGCGGTACTCCTACAAGGACGCGACTGGCCAGGAGCACGTCAAGGCGACTAAGGGAGACTGCGCCCTGCACCTCCGCTACGAGTAATATCTTCAAGCATTCATTCTGGGGGGGGGGGGGGGGTAGACTACTGTTGAGGCCCCCACGAGAACTGTTGAACTGATATTTACATTTTACATTTTGCTAGGTATCTGTAGTATCCATTCCCACGGTCTTATTTTGCCCTAACGCACCCCACCTTCCAGCCAACGCAACACCCCTTAAATAGTGTGACTGATCCGTTCCAGGTGTATCATCCCTCGCTACTCTCCCTGCTTCGGTACGGCGTTGCTGAAGTTGTCGGCAGAAGCACAGGAGCTGATGACCGACAGACACAGAGCCCACTTCTTCAGCCAGTTCGGAGTGTAGGGATCCGCCCCTGTCAATTTGTTACCCTTCTCTCGGCTGTTTCCCCATTCCGTTACGAGTCCGTTCCTCTATTCCCTTGGCAGGGTACACGGAAAAATCTCGATTGCTTTGATTTCGATTTGCTCAAGTCGTCCTGTTTCACTAGCCCGTAGGTAGTTGAACGCGGAATCTCGATTGCTTTGGCGCCTTCCGGTCGTGCTGTTCCGCTACTTGGCGTTGATTGAGGTCTCGGTTGCTTTGATCACTTCTCTCAGTCTGCATTACACTACAGTGCTGCACTAGTATTGTGCTGCAATAAGTGCGCTTGTGGCGCGAAATGCCACGCCATGCGGCGTGTATGTGCGAGACGTGCTGAGCAGAGCAGCTGCAGAAAGCAGTGAATCGCTGTTGGTGGCATTCCGGAACTCTGCCAGTGCCATCCTGTCTGTCAGGTAACAACTCGTACACTACAGAGAACGTTAGCTTAACATTTGCAATTTGAAAAAGTTGATTACCGTAATCTGACTCGATAAATGCGAAGATCGCTCTAAGGTATTTACGGAGAAATTTGCTTGCAACTTGCCTGCTTCCTTTACCTGCCTGCATGCCTGCTTGCCTGCTTGCTTTACCCTAAGCCCAAACATTGCGCAATCGTTAGAAGAGTTCGACTCAAAGGCCCCAAGGAGCAGCATCGGTTCGCACTTTGTCGACAAGTGATAGGCTGAACGTATTAGCTGACTATGCATGCTGGTGCGTGCTTCCACGATTGTCTTTGCTGCGTTACAATTCGCCTGATTTCATTTCATTTCATTTTATGCAGGCGATGGAGGAGACAATCCCGAAAGCGGGCCGCCGTCCACGAATGCCTTCCAGCCGTCGCCGCCCAACCCATTGTCTGTATATGGCGCCGTCAGTTTGCCAGAGCAGCAACATTACTTCCCCGTTGGAAATGTGTACTACGTGCCGAGCGGCGGCGCGTATGGCGCTCCTCCAGCGGCTTACGGACAGCCTCCGCAAGCCCAGCACCAGCAGGCGTTCGGACACGCCTACGGACAGTACTACGGGTTTGGTGGAGGTCAGCCCGTGTATGAGGCCGCCTACGATATGAACGCCGTGCCCATGTACGGCCAACAACCACAACACTGGGCCGCGGTACCGCCTCCTCAACCGCAATATCAACAGTTCGGTCGGAACCATGGCGCTCGGCCGCGGGGCAATCGCCAGAGACCACCGCAGTCCACTTCGCAGCCGACTGCGAAAGCCGACGAGTTTGTCGGTGCCACCGGCCAACAGACGCCGCCGGACAAGGAGCTGAATCAGAGGGGTGAGAGGCGGCTGATGGCTTTCGTGTGCCTGCTGCAGTCAGAAGTATCGCTTCCAGAGCGCCTCATCCGCCAGCTGGAGCGCGAGGAGTACGAGTGCATGATCTGCTGTCGCGCGATTCTGCAGCGCCAGATGGTCTGGTCGTGCGACGAGTGCTACGCCGTCTTCCATCTCAACTTCATCCGCGACAAGAACTGCATCGGCAACTGGGCTCTCAAGTGCGCCGGCCGCGAGGAGGGCAGCAACTGTGCGTCGTCGTCGACCACGCACCACTTCCAGACCATTTTCCGCCTGCGTTTGCAGCTTGGCAGTGTCCGGGCTGTCGTAAGGAGTTCCCGAGCGTGCCCAAGCACTACTACTGCTTCTGCGCCAAGCAGCGCAACCCCGCGCCGCCTCGGCGTCGGGGCGAGCTGACGCCGCACAGTTGCGGCGAGCTGTGCGGCCGCAGGCGCGCCGGCTGCCGGCACGCGGGCTGCACGCTGCCCTGCCACCCGGGACCCTGCCCCGACTGTCCGGCCACGGTGGAGCAGCGCTGCCTCTGCGCCCTACAGACGCGCACCGTACGCTGCGCCGCCTCGGCGCTGCCCTTCCACTGCGCCACTGTCTGCGGGCGCCAGCTCAACTGCGGCCGGCACGAGTGCCAGAAAGTCTGTCACGCCGGAGACTGTCCGCCCTGCGAAGTCGCCAAAGTCATCGGTTGGTCGTAGCGTAGTACCCACCCCCATGCGATTGATTCGCTGGCAGTGACGGATATCGATTGACGCGCTTTCAGGATGCTTTTGCGCCAAGGAGCAGATGGAGTCGCACTGCGGCCAGCCCGACGCCGAGCAGAGCGGCTACAGTTGCGGCCAGAAGTGCGGTCGCCAGTTGTCGTGCACGGCCCACGAGTGCCAGAGGCCCTGTCACGCGGGCGAGTGCGGCACCTGCCCCCTCTCTCCGGCCGTCGTCAAGAGCTGTCCCTGCGGCCAGACGGAGCTGACGGAGGCGCGCTCCTCTTGCCAGGACCCCGTGCCGACCTGCGGACGCGTGTGCGGCAAGAAGTTGCGCTGTCACGGCTCGGGTTCGTTAGACTACCGTACAGTGGCATGGCAGAGTGACTAAGGTAACGGCAGTAGGTTCAGACCACTTTTGTCAGTCGCCTTGTCACGACGGCGACTGTCCTCCGTGCGCCGAGCGGTCGCGCGTCGCCTGTCGGTGCGGCAAGTCGGAGGTGTCGGTGCTGTGCGGCGAGCAGTCGGCGTCGATGCCGGCGCTCTGTCAGCGCCGCTGCAAGCGCGTGAAGAGCTGCGGTCGGCACCGCTGCGGGGAGCCGTGCTGCGTGGACGGCGAGCACCTCTGCCTGCAGCCCTGTCAGAAGACGCTGCAGTGCGGCCAGCACCAGTGCGAGCGGATCTGCCACGCCGGCGCCTGCCCTCCCTGTCTCCAAGCCAGTCAGTCGGCGCGCGCGTCAAAGCGGCTAGTCGACCACTCGGTCAACTGCGTACAGGTTTTGACGAGCTGCGCTGCCTGTGCGGCCTGGCGGTCACGGAGCCGCCGGTGGCGTGCGGCGCTCCGCTGCCCGCCTGCGACGCGCCCTGCAGTCGGCAGCACGCCTGCGCTCACCGCGTGCTGCACAACTGCCACGCAGAGGCCAACTGCCCTCCCTGCACGGTCCTCACGAAGGTCCGCTGCTACTGCGGCAAACAGGCGCGCTGTCTCTCTCTCTGCCTCTCCTCCCAATTCCCGTGTTCGACGCGACGACTCTTGTTGCAGCTTCGCGGCAATATTCCTTGCTACCTGAAGGAGGTGTCGTGCGGCCTGCGCTGCGACCGGCCGATCGAGTGCGGCAGTGGGCACCGCTGCGTCAAGAAGTGCCACGCCGGCGACTGCGGCTCGGAGGCCGACTGCGTGCAACGCTGCGAGGCGGCCCGACCCGAGTGCGGCCACAAGTGCGGCCAGCCCTGCCACGGCGCCCAGGCCTGTCCTCCCTCCGCATGCGTCGCCACGGAAGTAGGATCGAACTTCTATTTTACGGCGATCGTTGACTCGTGAGACCGTGGCTGGCCAACTTGCAGTTGCCCGTGCGCTGCAAGTGCGGCAGACGGCGGTCGAAGTGGCGCTGCTCCGAGATGGAGAAGCGCTGGACGAAACTGGTCGCGGACGAGGCGAGCGAGGCGTCGGGAAGTTTCCGGGAGGCGCTGGCCGTCGGTTATGACGGGCCCTGTTACCAGTGGTAAGGGGCCGAATTGGGAGTGGCAGTCGACATTCATGAACACAGCGTTTCATTTAGCCTGAGCTGCGACGAGGAGTGCGGCCGCATGGAGCGGAACCGGAAGCTGGCAGTGGCGCTGGATATCGACAAGCCGGAAGTATGTGACATGACATGCCACGCGGGTGAGCCACCGTTGCCCAGTGTTTAGCTGCTGTCGGTGTTGCTGCCCGTGGCCGCGCCCGTGTACACGGATTCGATGAAGGCGATGTGTCGGTCGAACCTACGATTCGCGACCTCCGTCGAGTCGGCGCTCTGCGTGCTCTACACGGAGACGTCCAAGGTCGCGGTCCTTCTTCTCTCTTCTCCTTCTTCTCACCGGCGCGTCGTGCGCAGTGACGGCGATTTCAGTTGAAATCTGGCGCGTTCAAGAGCCACACTTTTGTGCCCATGGGCCGCGAGCAGCGCTGGTTCCTGCACGAGTACGCTGCCTACTTCGGCATGGAATCCGAGTCGTTCGACAGGGAGCCGCAGAGGAATGTCGTCATCACCGCCACCAGGTAGGCGAGCGCGCGCGCTCTCACACAGTACATCCATTGCTCAACAAGAGCTGGGTGCGCTCTACTCGCAGTGCTTGACGACACCGAGTTTAGCGGCAAGTGTCGCCAGCCCGACCCGCTGCTGACGGCGTCGGGAGCGTTGCCGGCGCCCAGGCCGGCTCCTGCTGTCGTTCGCCAAGTGGTGCCGCCGCCCACGCCGCTGGAGCTGAACAAGTGGTGCGTTCCTCTCTCCCTCTCTCTGTGCCATCGGCAACTCGGCTCTGACCGTGCGCTCGTCAGGTCATCGGATGCCGGGGACGGTCTGGAGTCGGTCGAGGCGTTCGGCCAGCTGGCGATTCGTCGACGCAGCCCTCCCGCCGCCCCGACCCCAACCGAAGAGCCGTCGTCGTCGTCGTCGGCCGTTGAAGTGGCCGACGACTAGGAACTCGGTGTCCTTCCACGATTTCTTTCGCCCGTTCGGTTGAACCTTTAGTCGATTCACGACGCTTTGGGCCTTCTTTCGCGCGGACAGTAGTTTGTCGTGTGGCTGTGCTTGTCTTGAACGCTGGGAAAGGAGCGCGAGTTTTCGCCAACGCTTACAGCAGTGCCCCTAGGCCAGCGTGGCCTCGAGAGGCTAGGCCAGCTTTTGCGGGTGTACATCTGGATAAAGCGCATAAAGTATGCATGGTGCAAGGCCGAATGAACACCAATGGGCGAAGGTCGTCGTTGCGACTGCGCTCGTTCCATGCGTTGGCTCAGTGTGCCCTGTAGCTCGGTGCTAGCGATGTGGGACGCGGCCTCTACGCTGCCGCCCACCTTCGTCGACGGATTCCACGACAGGGCGGCCGTCGAGCGAACGCACTACAAGCGCCTCGGCAAGACCGACCTCGTCGTCTCCAAACTCGCTCTCGGTATTCTGCGATAAGTACAGTACTCTGTACATATGCACGCGTGTTGTGGGACAGCGATTGCCTAGTGGCAGTGGCAGAGGATCGCTCGCTTTCGAGTACGTACTTGGCCCCGAATTTTGATGGGCCCACCAACTGGTAATGACTTGGCTATTTTTTTTTTTTTTTTTTTTTTTTTTTTTTTTTTTTTTTTTTTTTTTTTTTTTTTTTTTTTTTTTTTTTTTTTTTTTTTTTTTTTTTTTTTTTTTTTTTTTTTTTTTTTTTTTTTTTTTTTTTTTTTTTTTTTTTTTTTTTTTTTTTTTTTTTTTTTTTTTTTTTTTTTTTTTTTTTTTTTTTTTTAATCGACGTTCTCGTGCTGTCGCTGCCGTAGATTGCAGCTGGCGTTCTTCCAAATGTCTGGTGGCCCTCGTGGCTAATGTGCCTCCCGGACATGACAGGTAGGAAGACGTCATGGGCCATTGACGGCCTCCTAGCGTCCAACAACACAAGTGTAGTGTCACTTCGTGTGTTGTCCGCATAGTGCCCGCAAGCATAGTGCAGAAAGTTGAGTCTTGAGTCACGAATTCGTAGGGGGTGGCGCGTTTGGCGAGCTCTTCGGCGCGTGCGACCCGACAGAGGCGGTCGAGACGGTGAAGACGGCGGTTCGTAGCGGCGTCTCGCTGGTCGACACCGGCTACTGGTACGGTCAGGCGCGATCCGAGCAGCTCATGGGCCGCGTAATCACCTTCCTGAGCTCGCTTCTAGTGGCCTAGGAGCCCTATGACTTGGCTTGTAGGCGCTGCGGTCGGTTCCGCGTCGCGCCTACTACGTGTCGGTGTCGGTGGGCCGCTACGAGCTCGACTTCCAGAAGACGGACGACTACCGCAGCGTCAGCGTCTCCAGGGCGCTGCACGACTCGTTGAGAAGACTCGGCCTCAAGTACGCCGACCTGGCGCAGCTCCAGGTCGACTCCGCTTCGCGCAGTTGAGCGCTACGCTCTCGAGCAATCGTCGACGCGAGCAGATTCACGACTTCGAGTTCCAACCCGAAGAAGAGACCATTCTGCGCGAAAGCTTGCCGGCGCTGCAGGAGCTCAAGAAAGCCGGCGTCGTTCGCTACCTCGCTCTCGGCTCCTATTCCCTCAGCAAACTGACGTGCAAGAAGAGTCGTTTTTACGAGTCGCCTACTCCACAACAGCTGGCGCATTCCAGAGCGATTCTCAAGCGATGCACCGTGCCCGTCGACGCCGTCTTCGTCTACAGCCGGGCTACGCTGAGCGACGGCAGTCTGGGCCGACGCATCGCGGAGTTTCGCGTAAGGTACAATCCAACGGAGCGTACATGGCAGCACGGCATTGGGCGTTCCAGGAGAAAGGCATCGGGGTCGTGAACGGCTCACCCACTTCTGGCGGCCTACTCACACCAATGGGCCCGCCGTCGTGGCACATCGCGCCCGAAGCGGTGAGAGACGCCTGCGCGGAGGCGGCGTTCTACTGTCAGGTAAGCAATGCTACATGCACGCAAGCAATGCTCTTCTCGCGTTACTGTACACAATGTGACTGACAGAGCAAAGACGTGTCAATTGCGAAATTGGCCGTGAGTTACGCCAGCAATTTCCCGGGCGTCGACACGACCCTGGTGGGCGTGCGCAACAGCCAGGAGCTACAGCAGGACCTCCTGGCAACTCATGAGCCCCTCAGCGTCTTCGAGCGCCGCCTATGCGAGCGGATCCTCCGACGGCACCTGGAGCCGCTGCAGAATCAGCACTGGGAGGGGGCGGCGATTCGTCGCTACTGGCAGCGCCTCCAGCAGCAGGGCGTGCCAACGCTGAAGCACAGTCGACGCGCCCACTGGCGAGAGAGCGCGCCGCCGACGACGACGACGACGGCGTCGACAGGCGGCCGAGCGGAGCGGTCGGCCAGTCCGCGTCGGCGACTGCTGCTGGCGAAGCTGCAGCAGGCGCCCTCGCCTCGACTCAGCACCGCCAGCGACCTGTCGTCGGCGGACCGTGTGCACGACGACACAGAGTCGGAGGCCGGCCGCTCGGCTGCGACTACGGCTGACGCCCGCTCCAGGTCGACGCGCGGCTCGTCCGTTACGCGCTCAGTCTCCAAGAAGTCGGCGAGTGGCAGACGTTAACGCGACTCGAAGTGCGACGCCACTGATCGAGTACCACACGTCGACGCGGCCCCACTCATCACTCTTCTTCGCGACGCGTTTTTTTTTTACTGGAACAGTGCATTACACATCGTGGTTCGCCCGCTCTGCCGTTGCGCAGTCTGTGTTCTACATCTGTACACGTGCCGAAAACCGAGTTCCGTCAAAAAAGTCACCAATTTCAGTGTCGTTTTACAAAAAAACCGTACTTGTCTACTGTACGCAGCGCGAGCGAGTCTACGGGTCATGGAATACGGCATGCACAAAAGCATCAACAACTATCATCGACAGAGTCCGCCGCCCTTACCATACCGCGCATGGCAGGCCGCCATTGACTGCCGCGCGCGCGACGACGCGTGGACAACGGCGCAGCGCTTTCGTAAACGCGGAGCGGAGAGATATTGAGCCTCTGATATAGCGGGTACGTTTGCGGGAGGGACAGAGAAAGGACGGGTCAGAGCCGGGTCCGACTTGAACGTCCGATGAGGTGTGGCGTCGTGCCGAATGGGGGAGTCCGTCAACAAAATGCGGCGGAGAGGGAGGGGGCTAGCGGAGCGTGGTCTCCTCAGCCGCTCTTGAAGAGCAGGATGGCGACCTGGCCTAAGTAGAAATAGATGAAGTGCTTGGTCTCGTGGGTGACGTAGGAGCCGAAGTTGCGGCCGACGATGCAGTGCCAGGTCGGGTTGTGCTTCTTGTCGAACTCCTTCTTGATGTAGGCCGCGATGTCCTTCTCGATGTTGAACCTGAACGAGTTCGCGTCTCAGGACTCCGCGCGGCCAGCAGCAGTGGCGGCTGCTCACTTGTCGAGCGCCTGTTGCGCGCAGTCGATGACGTCCTGCTGCATGTCCTCCGACATGTCGGCGTTCTTGATGACGGCTTTCTTGTCGGCCATTTTCCACACTGCAGTTCAACTCCGGACAGTAGCAGCGCCCCCACCTGTCAGTCAGGAGTCAGGACTACACACTACAACGCCGAACGCTCCTTCCACCACAACCAATGCCGACCGACCGCGACCGCGCCTTTAACTTGGAGAGAACCCACTTCAATCGCTGCTACGCAACCCAGCGCGCCTCGATTACTTCGCCAAACATCCACTACGCCCTGCGCCATTGGTCGACCGCCGCCGCGCTCGTCGCTCATTCGTCGGACGCGGCGCGTTCATTGGTGCACTCGAAGGCATCCCGGAGATGCTTCGCTAGCCACGCCTACTGGGCAGAACGAATTGGCGCTTAGAATCCTTTTGATTTTGCCGCGACAAACTCCGCACCAATTTATTTCCGGTGGTTCAAAATGCATTTCTGCGTATCGAAAACGCAAGTCACTCATGATAAAGGCAATTGTGAAGCTCACTCGTGATCTCTCATCACTCACTCACCATAGAATATATTTGCATATACTGGACTTTTAAGATATGCAAATAACCTAAACAGAATACAATGTACCCCGCAAATATTCGTAGTTTAACGCAGCTGTCAACTGTTAAAAACTAAAGAAATATGCCTATAACAAGCACAAAACGACAAACAGAAACACAAAGGTCACTGATACTCTGCAGTTATATGGCATAACACGTGCAGGAGAGAATGACGCATTGTAGCATACCGTATTTTGCTTGGCGTCGTCGCGTGGCTTGGCGCCAACAAAAAAAAAACTCAACGTTTTCTTTTTCAGTTTTTTGATTGTTGGCATCGTTGAATTACGTTTGGGGACTCTGCTCTTTCAAGACGGCTGTGGACATGAGTCGCGACTGCCGAATTTACGTAGGCAATTTGCCGCCGGACGTGCGCAGCAAGGACGTCGAGGATGTATTCTCCAAGTACGGCAAAATCCTCTTCGTCGACCTGAAGAATCGCGGAAAAGGGCCTCCCTTCGCCTTCATGGAATTCGACGACCGACGGTAGCGCGTTGTGTTGCTCCTCCAAATTGTATTTCCGGTTGTCGAGCGAGGGAGAGCCGCAGGGACGCGGAGGACGCGGTGCGCGGCCGCGACGGCTACGACTTTGAGGGCTACCGACTGCGCGTCGAGTTCCCCAAGGGCGTGGGCCCGCGCGGGCCGGGCGGCAGGCCCATGGAGGGCTCGAACGGACGCGACTACGACAGCTACGGCGGAGACAGGGGCGGACCCCGGGGCCTGTCGGGCGGCGGTGGCGGCAGATCGCGGCGTCCCGGACACAAGGCGCTCGTCACCGGTACGCGCGCTCGCTCGGGACAGTAGCAGCAGGCAGGTGCGTGTTGCGTTGCAGGGCTGCCGCCGACGGGCTCCTGGCAGGACCTGAAGGACCACATGCGCGAGGCTGGCGACGTCTCCTACGCGGACGTGTTCCGCGACGGCAGCGGCGTGGTCGAGTACCTCCGAGAGGAGGACCTCAAGTACGCGATCAAGAAGCTCGACGACACCAAGTTCCGCTCGCACGAGGTCGTCGCCTTCTCGTCTGCGTCTGACCCGACATATGGCTGGCTCGTGTTCAGGGCGAGACGGCCTACGTGCGCGTGCGCGAGTACGACGGCGGCCCGCTGGGAGGGGGCAGCACCCGGGGCGGCGGGGGGCGCAGTCGGACGCGCTCGCGGTCGCCGGTCAACCGCCGAGGCTCGCCCAAGTACACGCCGCCCAAGCGCTCGCGGTCGCGCTCTCGCTCGAGTCGCAGTCGCAGCAGTCGGTGAGGAGAGGACTGGACACGTGCTGCGTCTTCCCCGGCAACCGTTCCCATTCGTTCAGCAGTCGCAGCCGGGACAGCCACAAGCGCAAGTCGCGCAGCGCCAGCCGCTCCAAGTCGCGCTCCCGTTCGCGCTCTTGAGCGCGCAGCCAAGCCGAAAAGAGGCGCGGCCGTCACACCGAGCGATGTTGGGGACTCCTTTGACTGACGCGACTGCAGGTCTCTGCCACCCTATCGCGCCCTCCGTTTCTAGACGTCTTCGTAAAGTAGGGCGCCGGCAGCGTTTGTTAACTCTCTTTGGTGGGGGCGTGTGTGCGTGCGTGTCGACAGCGACGTACGTGTCTCACCTTTGGGGCCGTTGTCAGTAGCGTCCCCCTCCCTCCCCCCTCCCCCAGGTCAATACTTATTCCCCCCCGTACCGTACCGCGTATCGGCGCATCCACGCCCACAGAGCGGTCTGCTTGCTTGCTGAATTTCTTTCTCGCCGTTCAATAAAGTAGCCAACGGTGGGTCCTTTGCAGTGCCTCGCTCCGTTCGAGGACGATGCGATGCGTTGCGCGGAGGATAAGCAGGAGGAGGAGGAGGAGGAGTCGCGGACGGATTCGGAACTAGGACAGGAGCAGGATCGCTTTCTCGCGCAGTAAGAGGACGTGGACAGGAAGCTGCTGCTTCGGCACGCTTGGCGCAGCTCGCCGCCGGTCGTCACACCCAACCAGGGTGGCCCACTCGCTGTCGACTTGTCGACGACGGTGTCTGGAAGAACTCGCGGCCAGCCCCCAGCCAGCAACGCGACCGTGCTGCCGACTGGATCGTCACGAAGTCGCGCACAGTCGTTGGCGGCGCCGCGGCGGCGGACCACCCACGCACGATAAAGCACCGCGGAAGGACAAAACGATCATCAGCAGAGCGCAAACGATGGCGACGGACCACACGCGGAGAAGCCAGCCCTGCGGAGCGGAAGGCGGTGTGGTTGGGAGGTTGTGGTGACCTCATTTACTGGGTTGTTTGCTTTGCTCTTGTGTGTAATCCGCACTCCACTAAGAGCACCCATCCGTCACCAGACGCGCATGTACGAAGAGTGCGATATCCCTCTCTAATCACAGCTTTCTTCTCGCATGCTTTCTCAGGAGGGCGCGTACCTGTCCTTGATCTGCTCGAGCACTGACAGCGCCGCCTGTGGAATTCTCGTCCCTAGAGAGGCGTCGCGTGCGTGCCCGTTGTACGTGGTGCTTGCCGAAGGAGACAGACCGGGTCCGAAGATGGCCGACACGCCGGCCTTGTAGAGGGCGTCGTAGTCCTGCGGCGGAATCACCCCGCCTACGATGACGATGATGTCGCTGAAGCCGAGAGCGTGCGCAGCTCGACGACACGGAGGTGGCGACTGGTTCGGCGCACCTCCTGCCGAGCTCGACTAGACGGTCGACGAGCTGGGGAAGGAGTGTCAGGTGCCCAGCCGCCTGCGTGCTCACGCCCACCGCGTGGACGTCCGCGTCGACCGCCTGTTGCGCCACTTCCGCTGGCGTTTGGAACAACGGACCCATGTCGACGTCGAAGCCTGCGTTGCGTACTTGGTCGGAAGCGAGACGCACAGCCAGTGATTCAAACAGTGCCCCAACCCACCCACCCATGTCGGCGAATCCTGTGGCAATAACTTTCGCGCCCCTGTCGTGTCCGTCCTGTCCCGTCTTTGCGACCAGAATGCGCGGCTGTCTGCCCTCTGTGGCCGCGAAATCCTACGACGTCACCGCACCTGTTCCACTGCAACTCTGTTGGCGATTCAATACTCACGTTGACTTGTTGGAGAACTCGGTCAATTTCTGCATGTTCGCCGAATTCGGCTCTATAGGCGCCGCTGACGAGACGATCGGTGGCGTGGTATCGCTTGAAGACCTGCACGTTCACCCCACAGTCTGCAGCCAGCGAGTCAGCAGCGTCAACGCTTGCCTTCTCCAACGCCTGCGTAATCTCGCCGACTGTGCAGCGAACACGGGCGGCGTGGATGCTCGCGGCCATCAGGTTCTCCCCGTCGCCTTCCGAGGCGGCTGCCGCCTCTTCCAGACGCCCCAGAGCCTCCGCTACCTGCACATGAGCCTTTATGAGCACTGAATTCAGAGTCGCCACAACCTGAGCCGAATCTCTCCGTTCTCTGAGCTTCTGGAGCTTGGCGCTCTGTAAGTCGCGCACGCGAGTATTGTTGATGTGAAGCACCTCCAGCGGCGCCTCTTTCTCCAGGCGGTACTTGTTCACGCCCACGATCGTCTCGGCACCGCTGTCGATGCGCGCCTCAATGTAGAACCGTTCATCTAGTTGCGAGTACGAGTGTAGGGTAGTGCTGCCGGTCACCTGCTTCTTGGCGGCCGACTCTTCGATACGCAGCTTGGCGGTGCCGCTCTCGATCGCCTTGGTCATTCCTCCCATGAGGTCGATCTCGTGAATGATCGCCTCCGCCTTCGCGCACAGCTCGTCCGTGAGCGACTCGATGAGGTACGACCCTCCCCAGGGGTCCACCACCTGCAGTCGTCGTCCTGGCTGTCAGTCAGTCCGTGGGGCGTGGGGCTTGGAGAGGCTCGCCTTGGGAATGCCCGTCTCCTCTTGGAGGACGAGCTGCGTGTTGCGCGCGATGCGGGCCGACGTGGGCGTGGGCAGGCCGAGCGCCTCGTCGAACGAGTTCGTGTGCATCGACTGCGTGCCCCCGAACACGGCCGCCATCGCCTCCACCGTGGTGCGGATCACGTTGTTGTAGGGGTCCTGCTCCGTCAGCGAGTAGCCGCTCGTCTGACAGTGCGTGCGCAGCATCAGCGAACGAGGGTTCGAAGGGTTGAAGCGGCGCTTCATCAGCTCCGCCCAGATGCGCCGAGCCGCGCGCAACTTGGCGATCTCCTGAGCGCGACGCAAACAACGCTTGCCGAATGCCAATGCAAGCCCCCTACTTTCTGGCTCGGGCCGACCGGGGGGGGGGGGCAGAGTCCCTGGGTCCCCAGACCCCAGACCCACAGGGAGAGGTGTCGTGTCGAGAATGGAAAGATTTTGCACCAAAATGGCGTCTAAATACGTACATTTAGGTCAAAAACAGGGTCTGGGGTCTTTTATGGTTAAAAAAAAAACTGAAATGGATGAAAGAAGCTCACCATTTTTGCCAGATTGAAAACACTGAGGATGGCTTTTTGGGGCATGAGGGGGGGGGGGGGGAGGGGAGTTCCAGGTAGGGTCTGTCGCGTCTACCATGTAGAAGTTCATGCCGATGCCGAAGAAGAAGGAGAGCCTGGGCGCGAAGTCGTCGATCTTGAGTCCGGCGTCGTATCCTGCGCGGCAGTACTCGAGGCCGTCGGCCAGCGTGAACGCCAGCTCGAGCGCCGCGTCCGCGCCCGCCTCCTGCATGTGGTAGCCGCTGATCGAGATCGAGTTGAACTTCGGCATGTGCTGCAATCGACGAATTCGCTTTCCCTGGAAGAAGAAAAGAATGTGGTTCCCCTCGCCTCGGTCAAGTACACCATAATGTCGCCAATGATGCGCATCGACGGCGCCGGAGGGTAGATGTACGTGTTGCGAACCATGAACTCTTTGAGGATGTCATTCTGTACGGTGCCCGCCAGCTTCGCTTGTGGCACGTCCTGGAATGGAAGGCAAGCGATCTAAGGGGGGGGGGGGCAGACCCAAGGGGGGGGGGGCGGCGTACCTGCTCCTCGCCTGCGACGACGAAAAGGGCTAGACCCGGCAGGACGGCGCCGTTCATGGTCATGGACCAGGGAATCTCCTTGAGCGGAATCCATTCGAAGAGGGTCGTCATGTCTTCCACGCTGTCCACGGCAACGCCCGCCATGCCAACGTCCCCAACCACGCGAGCGTTGTCAGAGTCAAAACTGCGACAGGGGGGGGGGGGGGGAGGGGCAGTGCTGTGTTGATAGACAAGATTGCGAGTCCGCTCACCCTCTGTGCGTGGGCAGGTCGAAGGCGACGCTCAGGCCCTGCTGACCGGCGGCAAGGTTCGCCTTGTAGAAGGCATTGGTCTCCTCGACGGTGCTGAAGCCGCTGTACTGCCGGATCGTCCACGGCTTCAGCGTGTACCTGACGTGTCGACGGGTGTCGGTGAATTTCGGCAGAATTTCGAGCCGCGCAGCGCCCTGACTCACATTGTGGGATAGGGGCCGCGCGTATAGGGGAACTGTCCGGGAATCTCGTCCTCCTGGGCCGAGTGGTTGAGACGCGTGTAGAGGGGCTTGACGCCGATGCCTTCGGGCGTCTGCCAGACCAGCGACTCCGCCGGCCGGCCCTTCAGCGCCGACGCGGCCGCCTTCGTCCAGCGCGCGTCCAGTTCCCCGGACGAGGAAGACGTCGACTGCGCCGCGCGACCGGCCCAGCAACGCCGTCTCCGCAACTGCGACGGCAACTAACTGTCGCGAGTGCGCGCACAAGGACACATCGCACAGGCACCTACGTGTTCCGGACGGAGGTGCAAAACCGCCACTTAGCACTATCATTGGGGGAGGGGGATGAGCTACAAAACCCAAGTTCCGTCGCTGCCTACCCTTGGTGACAACGTCCTCGTAACGGATGTCGCGCGTTGCATGACGAACTGTATGATGTGCGTATCTGAATATGCGTGCTACGCAAATGCTCTGCGCGTCAGAATGCAGCCGATAGACATTTTCCGATCAGGATGAAATCGAGAGATTGTTTACTCCAGCGTTGCCGTCATCAGATCTGATCATCTGATCGCTGAGGGGTGGTGGCTATCACAAAGCAGTAGAGATGGTCGTCTCTGCAAGGCACGAGGCAGCAGAGTCGTCCGTCCGAGTCGCGCAGCAGTGTCGGCGAGGCGAACGTTTCCGCAGGCAGCGCGAGGGCGCCGCCTGCAGGGCCGCCCGTCCTCCTGTCGAGCAGCAGCACCGAGCCAGTCGACAGTGACACCGCCAGCAAGTCGCCCAAGACGCTCGGCTGACGAACGAGCGTCGCCGAGTCGGCAGCACCAGCAGAGGTCGCCGAGAGCTGTCGGTGCCACAAGCTCGAAATTTCGGAACCATTCAGCTCCAAAGCCGCCAGTTTCCCACGCGAGCCGCATGCGAAAAACGACGAGCGGACGCCGAGAGGCGCGACAGAGGCGAAGATGGGACTGCCGACAGGGAAGGAGCGGGTCTGCAAGAGCAAACGTGTAGCACGAGGACTATGGAAATGAACGCCGCGCGCGTACGTGCTGTCCGTTGTCGACGGCGAAGAAATGGAGGCTGCCGTCTATGCAGGGAACGATGACGAGACTGTCGCAAAGGCAGAGACCGCCAAACACGGGCCTCGTCAGCGAGTTGGTCCACAGACGGTTGCCGGATGCCTGTCGGTGGGAAATGCACTCCGCATGAGACTGACTGCACAAGAAAGTGGTTAGACTACCTTGTCGACTGCGCAGACACTCCCACCGAGGGTGGCGGCTACCACCAGTCGACCATGACTTGCGAATAGAGGCGTCGACACGACCGCAGCTCCAATGGGGAGACTCCAGAGTTTCTGTCGCCGCTACAAGTTCGATTAGCATTTCACGCGCGCTGGCCAACCGACTCTCGAAAAGGCCGTACTTGAACGTCGAGCAGGTAGAGGTGCTTGTCGTGCGATCCGAAGCAGACCAGCGCTCCCTCCACGGCCGGCGTGCACTTGACGATGTCGGCGGTGGCGAAGCGCCAGTGCAGCGAGCCACTCTCAAGTGAGAGCGCGTAGAGGCCATGGTCGTAGCAGCCTGGGCGCGAGTGGGACAGATAAGAGGTTTTGGTCCCATTGCTCCTGGGCCGTTGCGTACCGAAGACGACGAACTGTGGGCAGACGAGGGCGCAGCTGGCCTCAATGCGGCCGGCAGCGCGGAAGCGCCACAGCTCGCGACCGTCCTCGACGCGGACGGCGGCGAAGAGGCCCGAGTGGGAGCCGAGCAGCGCGCAGACGACCTGGCCCTCCTCCTCATCTCCAGTCGTCGCAACGTCGGCCAGCACAGCCGTCGCGTCGAGACACTTCTCGCCGTGCCAGCGCCAGAGAAAGTCGGCGCCAGCGACGCCGCCAGAGTCCCCGACAACGGAGGAGAGAGAAGTAGTGGAGCTCGTAAACCCGGACAAAGCCAGGCTCTCATTCATGAGTCGTTGTACCGTCAGGACAAGATCGTTGGACGTCGCTGATGATGAGCCCTGTTCAACCCACGCCTCCTGCGGCGTACACAAGAGCTCCATAATTTTGGAATACGTTCCCTCCTGGATTTGCATATTGAAACAAGTTTCCATTCTTGCGGCGAGTCTAACGGCTTCCAAGGAGGTCACGCCGCGCAATTGAGAAGTCTAAAAGGAAGTGTGTTTCTCCGTTTGACCTTTTTTTGAGCATTTTGAGCCGTGTGTTCCCTCACCCGCGCCACCACGGAGATGCATTCGAGAAGTTCAGTTTCGCTGGGACGGATCGATTGCTGCTGATGCGCGTCTTCCGTAGGGGTGGGCCGCATCGAAAGCAATGAGCGCCGGTCGGCCTTTCCTAGAATCCGCTGCGTGCAAAGTAGACGGCGCAGAATGGGTGGAGGGGTCACCATGTTTGGTCGTAGGAATCGACTCCACGCGCACGTACGCGTCCGGCTGCGCGTACGCAGGCAGCCTCTGGGACGCCGCGTCTCTCGCACGCTCCTCAGCCTCCTCGAAGTCGCTGTCGCTGCACCGGATGAAGCAGACGAGACTCTTGCTCGTCTGGTCCAAGGCGACGACCACTGGACTCGACACTTGACTCGCAATCGCCTGTCGACACCCCCTTATGTAGGAAGGTATGCAAAAGTAGCAAAGGAAAGGCTGCGTACCAACTGGATGTGCATGAGGTGAACGCGCTTTCCGAGCCGTTTGATTTGGTCGTCAGCGCGGCCTACGAATTGCAGCGCGCCTGACGACGGCTCTTTGACGAATAGGTCGCCGGAGTCAATCCAGCGCGTCTGCTCAGCGCCACGTATTCGGCATAGTCTAGAAGGAGGGCCGCTGAGCAGCAGACGGCAGGCGCTCTCGCTGTCTGCCTCCTCCTCCAAGCGATAGATCGTGCCCAGCATCGGGGCTCCTATGTCGACCACGCCACTAAACACAATAAGATGCGCGGCGCAGCGCACTCCCGACAAAAATTCGGACCTGTCGAATTCTTCAGTGGTCGAAATCTCACGAATGAACGCCCAGCACGAGAACTCCGTGACGCCGTAGACATTGAAGAGACGGGTGCGCGCGTCGACAAAAGGGACGGTCAGCAGCTCCGGTAGAGAGGGGAAAGGCTCGCCACCGAGAATCAGAGCCCGCACCGGAGTCAGCCGCTCCTCCGACCCTGGACGCAAGCTCTTGAACATCGTCGGCGTCGTCTGCAGTGGAATGCGTTCACTCACAACGACAGACGAGAACCGGCAACCAAGGGGCACCTGCAGAACGGACACGCTCGGTTGCGTTCCGAAGAGCAGCTCGGCAGTCAGACCGCCCAGTCGCTTGACTTCCGCAGACAAGACGACGAGTCGACAACGGCAGGTGACGCTCAGCAGCAGCTCCAGTATAGACGGGTCGAACGTAAGCGGCGACGACAGGAAAAGAGTGTCGGCAGAGGATAAGGACAGTCGATCTCTAGAAGAGGAACGTATTGCTGACGGCAAGAAAGAATAGTAAAGTGCGAAGCTGCCTCAGGTCGCGGACGTTGAACCAAATGGCGGAGTGAGGCACGAAGACCGGCTTGGGATCGCCTGTCGACCCAGACGTCAAGGCGGCATAGGCAAACGACGAGTCGTCGTCAATTGCGGCAGACCCACGTGCAGGTCGCCTGACGGCTAGGAAATCGGGCCTAGCGCCAGTCAGCTCGACACGCAGCGACGACTGTGTCAATCCGCCGCGTCTGTCTAACACCTGTAGAAGGACAGCGGTGAATCAGTTGTTGTTGGGCATATAGCACAACTAGCAGGAAGACACCTCACGCGTCGTCAGCAAGGCGGCAGCGCCGAGACTGTCCATCGCTGTTTCAAGATAGGCGGCGGACTCGGCCTCGTCGACAAAGGCGAAGCAGCAACCCGCGACCATGACGCTGCAACGCGCCTCTGAACAACACATGCATTCCGGCAGTAGCGCAAAAGTCAGCAGCCAACCCGTAAAAGACGGCGACGACGCTCTCGTCGACAGGACCACTGTAGACGACGAGGCGGCGTCGGCGACACTGCTGCTCCTCCACCGCGAAGAGCGACTTCACTGTCGAGCAGACGGCAAAGACGGCGTCGACGAAATCGCAGGCTGTCGTCGCGTAGCAGTAGAGACGACGGCCAGAGACGACCACGACTCTGCGAGCACTGGCCGACGGACGGCGAGTCAGCGTCCAGTAGTAGTAGACGAAGTCTTCATCGTCGTCATCGCACTCCAGGCGGCGCCGCTTCGCTTCACTACAACGCAGTTTCGCCATCCATCCGTGCCTATTTCTCACTGACCTTTCGAAGCCACCTGCGGTTGTCCGCCCCGTGCGAGACGATCCCATCTACACATTCGTGAGCCGCCGCCTCAGGCTTGAAGCTCTCGAAGAAACCGGCGACAATGCAATCCACCATTGCTCTATTCCTTTGCCGAGAAAAAGACCGTCATTGTTGGACTGCGACAACGACTGTGCCACTGTCACAATTGCATGTACCGTAGCCTAGGGAGAACGAACGTGTAAGTGATAGTAAGAATAATGCTTACTCTTAGTTATTTACATATTACTCCGAACAAGAGAACCCTTAAGCAATTTTCCATACAGGTCTAGATATAAATGAAGAAATCATGTAAAAACCTTGTTTCTGCACCTGCACAATGTCTGTTTGAACGATCGCACACCTGCTGTTGTGCTGAAACTTTATGTGTGGCATATTCGTATGCAAGTGTGTGTATTGTTCCAATTAAATTTGCATAGAATTAACACTACAGTATACCATTGCAGTCGAGTGATAGCAATCGAGACGCAGCGCTCATTGACGGTCAGCGTCGCGCGCAACGTCAGAAAGGTAAATGCAATGCCACGCAAATCTGCAGTGTGGCCTGCTGCGGTACACCTGCAGATACTGATAGAGTTTGGCAGTTTGCGCAGGCAGCATGCAAAATGATCGTAGAAGTATGGTAGAAATACACAAACTGCACAATTCACATGTACGGTGCCGTATGTATGCAGTCATTCTAGCAGCGTAGCAGTACCTACCCGCTACAAGTCAGGCAGGACACCTGCTGCAACGTGATCAGGGACACACGTACGGCGGTGCATGTACGTGTTGAAGCGGAGCGAAAGTAGACGGATATGGAAGGACAAGCGAAGCGCGTTCCACATTCCAAGTCACGCTCTATTTGTGCGCACTTTCTTGTGTGAAATAGTGCTGTTGAGTGTAAAAAGAAAAGCCAAGCAAGTCTCGGAGCATGGGCGAGGAGGAGCGGCGGAGGTGTGCGCAGGCGGACTGGCGGGCGCTGGCGCCCGAGCTGCTGGGCGACGTCTTCGCGCTGCTCGACCGCCGCGCCCTCGTGGCCGTCTCGGCCGTCTGCCGCCGCTGGCGCTGCGTGGCGCTCGACGACCGCCTCTGGAGACGGTGCGGCGAGCGACGCGCATGCTCGTCCGCGCGCCCCGCCCACACCGCAGCGTTGCCGCCTTTAGCCGCTTCCTCAGCGACTTCCGACTGCCAGTCGACACGCCCCTGGGTGGCCTTCACCGAGGTGCCGTGCGCCTCGTCGTCGTTCGACAACGTTCCTCGTCAACGAGAAGCTGCGTTCAGAGGAGTTCGCCGACGAGAGGGAAGACGAGTCGCCCCTTAGCTGGCTCGCAGAATACGAACGACTCCACTGGCGCTCGCCGCTGCTGCGGCGATGTCGGCGATGTTGTGCACATCGCGTTCGCTCCCCACGGCCGCCTGCTCAGCACCTGCGAGTACGAGGGCGCGGTCAAGGTGCGACAGGCCGCTCGGACGGAACATGGCGCACCCACGAGCGGTGTTCGTTCGTCTGTCGACAGATCTGGCGGGTGACGGAGCTGAGCTTGACGATGCTTCTCGAGCGAAAGGTGCCGCAAGAGCTGAGCTGGCTGCCTCGTCCGGCCGTGTCGGCGTTCAACGACACTGGATCACAACTGCTCGTCTCGGGCACCCGCAGAACCCTCGACTCCACCAGGGTAAAGGAGCTGGCCGCCTTCGCCTTCGACGGTCAGTCGCTTGGTTGGCGTCTACAGCTGTCCACGCGCTTTGACTTGCCGCTTCAGAGGAGTCCCAGCAGCTCGAATTTTGTTTCAAGGCCAGAGCGCCCTCGAAGCTTTACGAGTTGTTGTCGATGAATTTCGATGCGTCGTCGCCCGGCTTCCCGATCCACTACGACGTCCACGGCTTCTACGATCTATGGGTAGAGCCCACCTCGAGTTCGCTCCTCTGACCGCATTTCGTCTTCGTCTTGGGCGCTTCGTTTAGTTAGAATGTGCGTTCTGGAGGACTTTGCGACCGCGTCGGCGAGTGGCAGTGCAACGCGCAGGGACGCGTCTGGCCGAAGCGTTACGGTTACGGCTGTCGTGTGGGGAGGCTGGCGACGCGCTACGGCGAGCTCGAGGCGGCCGCCGTCGAGCCGCGGAGCGGAGAGGTTGGCGCTGGCGAGGGCGAGCGAGCGAGCGAGGAAAGCGGCCGCACGCGTCCGTCTAGATGCTCGTCACGATGAGCCTTGCCCGCAGGCTGACGCTGAGCACGCTGACGCTGACGGTGTGGTGCTCGAGGCGCCTCGCCCGCGGCCTACCCCACCTACCCCGCCGACGACGCGGCAGCAACGGCAGCAGCAGCAGCAGCAGCAGCGACGGCCATGGTGGCGACTGGAGCACCGCCGACTTGAGGACCGCCAACAGCGTTGGTAGCGACTACAGCAGCGACGGCGACTGCAGCACCGCACAGACATAGAAGACTACTGATTGAGAGCTTCATGTAACAGCTGATTAACGTGACAGGCTTCGCTCTCGCCTTCTCGACTAGATTGACCGCAGCGGAGAAGGGTCGTTCCTCTGCACATAATTCGTCGGGCTGAGCCGTCGAATCGTTGGCGCTTCCTCATAAGGCGCTTAAATTTTCGCCTGCGGCGCTGTGGTTCTCTTTTAACTCACCTTTGATTTGTCAGGGAGCAAAAAAATCCCGTCATTTTTGTCTGTTCCATAGTAGTGTATTTTGCGCGATAAAAAAATGTCCTTCTCCCCCCTCTGTCAGAAAATCCTGGATCCGCCAGTGCGTGTGGTCCTCGATTTGGGCAACGGGCGGCAGCCTACCACCCCGACCCTCCCGGTCTTATAACAGTAGGAAGGATCACAAGCACGTGGGCAGTCTAGTTCAGTCTACGGCCTCGTAATAGGATTTGCATTAGTCTAGGACCAGTAGAAATACGGCCTCAGATGCAGATGGCAAACGGGAGAGAAATCTGTTTGTTGATTAGTAGAACACGTGAGGCGCTCGCTACCCGGCCCGGCTGTACGGTGGCTAAAACGAGTAGGCCTCCCCCGGTCGACAGAGCGCCTACGTACACCACGCGCGTGCGAGAAGCCGAAACTTGCCGCCTCTGACTACCGCTACGCTGCTCGTCCGTCCTTTGGCTAGCACACTGAAATCCGCGCGCGCTCCTGCAATTCGAATTCGCCCCGGGGAGCGCTGTCTCCCCACGGTGGCGAGAGACGATGAGACGCAGCGACGCAACGACACGGCGCAACGCAAAACTTCCCTTCGCCGCCGCTAGAGCCGACGTCGCTTCCGCCTGTCGCGACGCGCTTGTGCCGACGCTGCTTCGCCTGTCGCAGCGCGCAGAATAGGCCAGCTGACGTCGACGTGACGGGGCTGCCGACAGCGGTCGAGAAAGCGGCCAAAGCGCCCGGTGCGCTTGCGTGAGAGCTCGCTGGCGTCGACGTGACGGGGCTGCCGCCAGAGGTCGAGGCGAACGGCTCGTGTGCAGGTTTGGGTACGACCGTCCAACGACGCTGCACTTTTCGGCCCGTCACCAACACGTGCAAGACGCAGAAAGGTCGCACGGTGGCTTCGCCGCGAGCGGGGGGGAGAGAGAGAAAAACGGTTCGGGATCGGGGAAAAGGTGCGGAGTGACCAACGGTCGGCGCGCGTCGCGTGAACGGAAATGCGCGCGAACGCCCACGCATGCGTCGTCCAATCACAAGGGAGGGATTTGAATGGACGCGCTGCTAGCGACACCTGGCTGCGCCTAGCGGGCGGCAACGGAACCAGGCTTGACGGTCGCTACGACTACGGCGCGACGACTACGACTTTGGCTGTCGTAGCCGCACTGCACAAAGCGCACAAACGCAATTCACAGGAAGCGCAGCTGTGGGGGTCCGATGACTTGGCAGCGTGCTGTACGGTGCTGCCGGTCGTCCCCACAGCTCGTGTGCAGGTTTGGGTACGAC
>JASAMY010003584.1:0-35629 GCA_030248085.1 Paralinhomoeus sp. GSCO2_6 | reverse complement strand
TGTTTCCGCAGTCTATCTTTTCCGCGCGTTCTGTGGCTCCACTATGTCGCGGTCCTTTCTGCCACTCTCCCATCCTTCTGTACTTTCAGGTCTGTCTTCCTGGAAAAAATGTTTTGCACTTCGGATCGGACCTCTAGCTCCAGCCAGCGGCTTGTTTTTTCGCGTTTCCAGCATAATTATTTGCACAGAGGCGCCCGGGGCGGTCCTGGGGGACTCGTGGTGTGTGTGCTCTTCCTTTTCTTGGCTGCCAGCCACGCCGGCTTTCAGCCCATACATCTCTTTTGGCTCGGCCATAGCTTGAAAAGCTGAGTCTGTGCGTTGGCCCCGTCCGCCTGTGCGTTCTGGTCTGGCTAGCCAACTGGTCCCGGGGAAGAGAGCCACGTGTTGGCAGCTTGTTAGCAGAAACACTTCAGGCTAGTCGACATTACCTGAAGGGGCTAAAGGAATGGGGGTAGGGCTGTCCGGTTGCCAAGTAACGCGCCAACTTCCGTGCGCAGGCGCAGGCCTCTTCAATCGGTGGTCTTGCGGGACACGAAAGAGCCCATTCGGCATTTGCGATTGGATGTGCGAGCGCACGATAAAAGATACATAGGTAGATTGATAGCAAAAAAAGCGGTGCCGCGAACCAGTTCTGAAATGAAAGACGCTGCGCACACGTGCGCGTCATGTGAGTGGCGTGGGCAATGATGCACCCAGCGCGTGCTGTCTGGGAGCGCCGCAAAGGAGCGGGCTCGATCGACAAGTGTAAAGTTACGCAAAAGGGCATATATATCATATGGCTGGTTGAAGGTGGCAGGGAGTGGCTTTCTCACGTAGACAGACAGTCATGCGTTGCATTCCAACAAGGGGCTGTATCGCAAATCAGGGACTTGCAAAAGCACATGTTGTACATTCGTTTCACAAATATGTTCGCATTCACAAATCACGGTCCAGCAATTCAGACTTAGCATCTCTGGCGAGCGGGTGGCAGAGCTGTACCGCACCGCCAGCACCCTCGGAATCCATGGCTGTACCTACGCCTGCTATGAGCACCTCGTGCGGCATCTCAGCGTCGAAAACTGCATCGGTGTCGAATCTCTATCACTGCTCTGCGCTCAATGTCTGGAGTCAAATGACGAAGCTCCATACACCTAGGCGTGCGCAAGTGCGCGACCTCCGACACTGGGGCCAGCGGTGACGGTCTGGCCGCGAAGGTCGACCAGTACATCGTCGAGAACCTGCCCGCAGTGATCGAGAAGTCGGACGAGTTCACCACGCTGCCGACCATACAGGTTTGGAGGTGTTCCGCTATGGCGATTGCATACACGCGATGGCATTCTTCACTGGCCTCTAGGTGCAAGTGCTGGTTCCCGAGCAGGACGTTGGTGCCGAAGACTGGCACCCCGCCTCCGCGACGCGTCTGGCCGAGCGCGCCCTGGCCTGGCTCTCGGTCTGCCTGGCCGGCTCCCTGCCCCCGCAGTCCAGTCTTAAGCGCGCGAACACGGTCGAGGCGAGTCGGCTGCTGGAGGAAGCCGTGCAGAGACTCATTGAAAAGGTGCTGCGAGTCGACTCCACCAACGTCTGAGCGTACTCCATCGGTCCAGACGCATCTCTTGTACGCGTCGGCGCGGGGCGAGGCGTTGCGCGACTGTCTGGACGTGGAGGAGCACACGTCCGTGGGTTCCACGGACCTCGTGCGTGACTACACGCGTCGGAGTCAGCTGCTCCAGCACCACGGCTCCTCCGACAGCCTCATCGACGACTCGGCCTCGGCCTCGGGCGACGAGCTCGCCGCCGCCGACGACGACGCCGCCGACCGACAGCTCATCGCCGTTTGTGAGAACTCAGGTGAGAACACAGCAGCCAGCTGTCAGGTTGTGGACTGTGCCTGTCTCAAGAGGCAAAAAATACCTCTTTTCCTGCTCTGCCAGCGGGCCTGGCTGCCTGCCATCATAACTGACATCATTGCGAAAGATGCTGGGCGGTGTTGTGTTGGTTGGGTGTGGGGAACCTGCGAGACCCTCGGGGGGGGGGGGGGCGGTCTGGTGCCTCAACCTGGACTGCAGTGCGACCGTCTAGACACCTACTGGACCGCCCTGGTCGTGCTGCGTGGTCGCCTGCTGACACTGAGTCTGCAGACGATCCGCCGGGAGCGGACGCCCGCTACCGAGAACGCTCCCTTCCCGCCCATGGGCGCCTTGGTCAACGGGGAGAAGGCGAAGAAGAAGAAGTCCGCCTCGACCGTGTCGTCGAGCTCGTCGTCGTCGTCTATCAGCTGAGGAGGCCGTCGTGACGACCGCGCAAGAGCCATCCCAGGCGACGTCGGAGCCGGCGAAAAAGTGCGCCGCCGAGCACGCGCGTGCTGCGCCCTGGCGCGCGACGCGCCCCGCCGACCCCCGTCCCAGATGGACGCCGCTGGCCGCGATGCGCCACGCGCGCTGCGCCGTCGGCGCCGTCGTTCTCGGTGGAGGAGACGATGACGACGACGACGACGCTCGGCAACGACTGCTCGTCTGCGGTGAGTTGTCGTCTCAGCCTCCTGTCCTGCCTGAACACGTGAGGAAAGAGAGGGTTGTGGGAGGTTGCTCGGGCGTCTCTCTGTCAGTGCTCGCATTTTCGCGCGCCTCCTCAATTGGCGACCGTCTTGACATTGCGCGCGTTCAGGCGGCTTCGACCGTGGCGACTGTCTGGCGACGGTCGAGTGCTACGACCCGTCGACCAACGAGTGGAGCGCCGCGCCCCGGATGCTGGAGCAGCGCGCCCGCTTCGGCGCGGCCGTCGACAGGACGCTGGGCGTCGTCGTCGTCGGAGGCTCGAACGGCCATCGCGATCTGGGCTCCGCCGAGGCGCTCGACGAAGGCGCCGGCCTCTGGCGCCGTCTGCCCAACCTGCCGAAGACGCTCTCCCAGAACGGTTGGGGACAGCGGGGGTCGGGGACAGCCGGCGACAAAAAAAAACGTGCGGGAAGTCGTCGTGCAGGCTGCGCGACGCTGGAAGCCCGCGTCGTCAGCGTCGGCGGCTGGGACGGTAACGCCTCACTGCGCGACGTCTTCGCCCTCAACCCGGACGCGTCGGCCTGGACTCGACTGCCGGCTCTGCGAACCGGTACGCCCTCCGTACGCCCCTCATACCGTCCATCCTCCAATAGTGCCCCAGTCGTAATGAGGTCAAAACTACAGTGTCCTGGGCACTGTTGGAGCGTTCGCGGCATTCCCCTGGATGGTGTGTGGACGAATCGAGGCGGTTGCAGGGAGACACCAGGCGGCGTGCTGCGTGTACAGAGGCGGCGTGGTCGCCGTGGGCGGCATGCAGCACATGGAGCCGTTGCGCGGAGTCGAATTCCTCGACGGCTCCGCCCTCGCCGACGGATGGTCGGCCGTCACCATCCCGCCCATGTCCAGTCCCAGGAGGGGCTGCGGCGCCGTCGCCGTAGGAGGTCCGTAGATAGGGAGATCCCCCCTTCAAGTCACACATGCTCGGACAAGTCTATGCTTTTTTGTCTCTCCAGACAGCCTGTACGTGGCCGGCGGCTCTGACGGGGCGTCGACGCTGAACCACGTGGAGGTGTTCGACTGGGCGGAGGGCAAATGGCGCGCTGGGCCCTCGATGCGCAGCTGCCGGTCCAACGTCGCCCTGCTGCACGCCCGCCGACGCCTCTACGCCGTGGGAGGCTTCAACGGCAAGGCCTTCCTCGCCACCGCCGAAGTGCTCGACCTCGGTCAGTCCGAAAAATTTTTTAACCAACCCGGAATATTGTTGAACAGCACAAAACGGTGGTTTGTTGGTCCTCTGGTTTTAGCCGCCGTAAAACACAAAGCGTGGTTTTTGTCGTAGCAAACCAAGATTGTGTGAGGCCAGGTTTAGAACTAAAAACAAACAAAAGTACCCCAAGTACCCATGTTGGGCCCTGATTTTTCCGTTGTCCATTTGCATATGCAAATTCAGAGGCGGAAAAGCCTCAGTGGCGCGATTGCGTGCCGAGTGCCGGCTGCGCCCCAAGTGAATGAAGTGTACTTCCGTCGGAACAGGGAAGCGAATCTACAATTGTCTCTCGTTTGAATACTGAAATTTTCTCTTTTTTATCCCCCAAGAGGAAAACATTTTTACGCGGTTTTGCTAGACGTTGGCACCAGTGCCGTTGGTGTGCCATTGCTACCGTTGTCTTTAGGTGGTAGAAAGTCACTTGTTTGCAGTTGTCTCTTTTAGAACCCCCCCGCCCACCCATTACTGTTTTTTTTTTTATATTTTAGCAGAATTTTTGACCTAGAGTGCAGGTGAAGTGCAGAAGCAGGTAAAGTGCAGACTACTCGGTCATAAATCCCTAGGGACGAAGTATGCTCAACGAGCGAAGACATTTTGAAGATCGTTTGTCGGAAGTGGTCGCGTTTAGGTAGCATTTTTTTCTTAGTTTAATATTGCCACCATAGAGCCCCCCCCCCCCCACCAAAATAGCGTTGTGAGTCGTCGTGCTTGGCAGTTTTTTTTACGTGCTGGCGAAGCGATTTCAATACCTAGGGTATCGTGGTGCTGGTGGTGGTGTTTTGTTGCTAGACTGCTCGCGCGCTTTTCAAGGGTACACACTCCCACGCACGCACGCAAAGGCGCGCTGCACTGTGCAGTGTGTGGCGCACGTGTAGTCTGTCGAATCTGAATTATGCTTTTGTTGTGTTCATTTTGTTTAGCGGAATAAAGATGCGCGCTTTGAAGTGCCGCTGTACCGTACGTTTGTGAAAAACATTGCCCTATTTGGAGAGTGCTTTCAAGGAGCCGGTCGCCTATAAAAGCCTACATTGTAATGTGTGGTGCAGAATGAGCGCATGTGCAGAGATGGACTCCTATGGTTTCCAATGAAAGCAGGACAGCTTGCACTACGCAAGCAAAATGCGTCTTTTACTGCGCCTACTGATTAAGGCTGTAAAAGGCGCAAAAACCTACCCGAAATTCTCGATATGCGCAGCCCTAGCTTTCTGGTTGCTTTTCTACGTTTTCGGCTTGTGGGATAGACTTAGGGAGAAGCCTTTCGACAGCTTTACGTGGCCGCTAGCGAATAGAATCGATCTCAAACGGCAGGTGGGTGCTTTGAGTGGTGGGTGGTGGGTCCCACTCCCAGTGCTGTGCGTGCACAAAAGTTAGAAAAATGGAATGTGAAACATTTGCAGGTGGAACTGTTATCTAGAGGCAATAGGAACCACTTGATTGCGCCTTTAAACGACTGGCCTCAGAAGCTGCTCTTGCCTCAGTCCGATGAGCCTCACTCTGCCCAGACCTTGTTCTGCTCAAGTGCCATCACGACGTCTGCGCGTTCCGCCTGAATCGTCGTCGGACCTAACGAGTGTCAGGCTCTCGTTTAGGCCACCCCACGGCGACTTTCTAGTGGTGCTAGTGAAGTCGGCTCACGACAATTTCGACCTTAGGCGCGACATCAGGAGCCTGTGGGGCAGAAGTCGCTCTTGGCTCATCGACGAAAGACAGTACCACGTGCGGTGCGTACGTCCCGAACCCCCGCATCTCGCTCGTGCCTGCCAGTAGCCCTAAATATTGATATAGTGCGAATTTGTTTCAGAATTCTGTATAGTCCCAAAACTGATTGAGTGCGAATTTTCTAGCATTTCTGTATAGCCACCCAAGGATGCGCCACCGTACCTGTAACTGGGTCTGGAAGAGTGGGGGGAGTAAATGGCCGAATTCGGGAGGGGGAAGGGGTGTCTGAAGCAAAAAGTGAGCGGGTAGCTGGCCATTCTTTGAGTTATACTTGCACTTTTCGGTCAAAAATGGGTATAAATAAGGTCTAAACAGTGTTAGTTAGCTGTTTTACGGTCATATAACACTGGAAAACACTGAAATACACCAACATTTACTCACTTTTATCGTTTTAGACTGAGTGAAAATCCCTTGGGAAAAATCTGGGGGGGGGGGGTTGGGGGGGAGTTGGGTGGGTGTTGGAAAAATAGTGCGGGGCCCCCAACCCCCCAGTTACAGGTATGTGCGCCACACGTTGCAGTTTTTTTTGTCGCTTTCGACATTTTTTTCAATTAGCATAACAGTGCGTAATGAAAGGAGACACTCGCGTTACAGATTCGTATTTCTTGTGGCGAGCGGAGCGAACGACCTGCGTGTGTGGGAGGAGGCGACGCGTCATAAAGACGTCTTGTTTGGCGGCTTCAAAGATGCCTATTTGAACAATACGCTCAAAGTTGGTCTGGTTTCCGTTAGTGACACCTTAGAATGCGCAGTGCGTGCGTGCATGCATGACACTAATGGCCCTTTAGACAATGATGGGTCTGCACGCTCTCTCTCAGGACTGCTATCACTTCCAGTTTGCATTATTCGTTGACGACGATTATTTCGTGTCGGTTGTCAACGCGGTCAACTTTGGTAGAGACTGGCTAAAGGCGCAGGGAGTCAAGGAGGGCTCCACTGTGGAAGATAGCGGTGAGAACTCGAAAAGTGCACCAGTGAGATGTCGAACCGCCGACCTCGCGCGTGCCTGCCGTTACGCCGTAGTAGAAATTCAGAATTTGCGATTTTTGTGAAATAGTGCGACGCACTGCTAATTAGCTAATTCATCAATTATAGGCATGGCGGAAAAGGCGCATCTCTACGCGGGTTTTCGCTTCGATACGCGGCCGTTTCGATTCAAACTTCACAAGCACTACATCGATACCGACTCCTACCCGTATAATGCGTACGTGTTTGTTTGTTTTTTCTTGTTGCGCGTGCGTACTACTGGTTAGCTTACGTTCGCTTTTGTTCAGCTACCCTCCCTACATCTCAGCGGGCGCGCTGTTCTTTTCTCGTCGGACGGTGCGCGACTTTTATGCGGCCTCGCAGTTCGTGCGACAATTTCCTTTCGACGACATTTTCCTGGGAATCGTCGCGAAATTGCTCGGCGTTCCCGTGCAAGGGGAAAACGGCAAATTTCTCTTCTGGGAGGAGTGGTTTATGACTCCGGCCGAACTCAGACGCGTCGTGGCCGCTCACGGATTCGGAGAGGCCGAGAAGAGAAGGAAGGCCTTTTGGGGACACTGCACCGAGATTCAGTATCCCTATTGCTGACCGGACGCGCACCCACGCACGCGCTCGTCATGCCTCTGACCGAGTCTGGGCCTATGACTAATGGCGATGGGGGGGGGGGGGCTGAGTTTCAGCCACCAACCGGTTATCCCCGTTAGCAGGTTTGCTCCCCGGTCTCTCTGTCACCGGTATGATGCACACGCACGCACGCTCAGGCAACTTTTGGCGTGACGTCACCTTTTTTGTTTTTGGTATACTTTTTACGCACTTCGTTCAAGCGTGGTTGCGACGAGTTCGTTATGTACTTCCATTTCAAACTCCGTGCGGTTACATTGCGCATTAGGTGACGACGAGTTATTAGTAAGGTGACGTCAGGCCGAGGGTTGCGCACGCGCGCACTCCGTAACAGTGGAACACATTTCACTCACAGGTTGTTGTTGCGTTTCTCTTTCCGGTGCTGTGACGCACACGACCATATGATGTCTCGTATTGTCTGATGTCTGCTCTTTTGTCGAGCCATTCACGTCAATTTTTTTTTTTTGCACACAACTTGTTTTGACTTTTTTGTATGCCTACGACTATGACTACTGCAGTCTCGAGTCGGATTGGAGAAATTCGGAAATAGAGCCATCGTTAGTGTGATTTTGTTTTGTTCTTGTGTTGTTGCAATCTATTTTGTGTGCGCCCATGAGTGATTGGGTGTGTGATGGCTGAAGTTAGGTTTGAGGTGGGCGGGGGAATGATGGTCTGCGAGCGAGAGTGCGTTTTAAGCGTGGCGTAGCACCAATTGCGTGTGGCATCGCTTTGATAGTCGCGTGCAAAATTTTACAAGCAGTGGCGCCTAATTGCCAATCAATCCCTCTGATGCTGTCACTTGCGCCTAAGCATACGATAATCAATGCACCCCATTGATCAAGCAAGATGACGTCGGAGTCGCGACCATCCATATCGGTGAAGGACGAAAACGCCTCGCTAAAAGCGAAGCAACCAGAACACCAGTCGCCCATGTCGACAAAGACGGATACGGTAGCCCAAAGGGCAGTCGACAATATTTTTGCCGAGGATTGCAATCAGTGCTGCCAGTGCTGCCAGGCGGGCTGACCAACACCGCAATTCATGCTGTGGGTGCTGGTTAATTCACTAAATTCCTTGCGTTATCGTTGATGGAATTCTGTTTGGCTTGCAAGTTGGTCATTCCGCATAGGCTGATTGCTGCATGTACATCGGCGCTGTGGTTTCCTGTTGCGTCGCTCTGCTCTGTTGCAGAGACGCCTGATGGCGAGAGGATAGCCTTGTGGATATGTCCGTGAACGAAATCTCGATATTGTGGATGTTGCTGGGTGCTTGTTGTACTAGGGTGGTACGTGCGATTTATTTACCTGCGCCCATAACCTGTAACTGGCGCAACTGTTTCAACTCCCACCAACCTCCCCTCTCCCGCAGAATTTGCAAATTTTTCTCAATCTCTAAAACGATGGAACTGAGTACTTGTTGGTGTTTTCCAGTACTGTTCAGTGTTATTCAATCATCTGAATGGCACTATTTAGACCCATTTGGACCAAAGAAGCAAATGTTTAGACCCTACTTTAGGTTGAAAAAATTCAACTACCCAACACTTTTGTTCTGGAGACCCCCCCCCCCTCTAAGGCCAGTTTACCCCCCCCCCTTTACTGGGCCAGACCCGGTTACAGGTATGCAGTCTCTGTATCGCTGCGTTTCGAGGCTGATGTACAGTACAGTACGCATACCTGTAACCGGGTCTGGGAGAGTGGGGGGGGGGGGTAAATGGCCAAATTCTGGGGGGGTAGCTGGCCATTTTGTTAGTTATAATGGTACTTTTTGGTCTAAAATGGGTATAAATAATGTGTAACCCGTGTTATTTAGCTGTTTTATGGTCACATAACACTGAAAAGCACTGAAATATACCAACATTTACTCACTTTTATTTTTTTTATTTTAGACAGTGAAAATCCCTTGGGAAAATTCTGGGGGGGGTTGGGAGGTGGTTGAAAAAAATAGTGGTGGAGGGTAAACCCCCAACCCACAAGCACGACAGTACGTTAGGAAGGAATCGTTCACTTTTTCCAACAACAAGGTCATGCGCCCCACGAGTACGACACGACACGAGGGACGACTACAACGGATTGCTCTAGAAATGTCCCGGTACGTATGATGATGATGGCCACGCGTCTGGTGAGCGCGCGCTCGCCTACGGCGTCGTGAACAGGTCGTAGTCTGCGCTGGGCGTTGTGGGGTGCGTCTGGAGGTCGCGTCGAGTGTAGAAGAGGCAGGCGTCGCCTGCGGTCGGCAGAGCGTAGGCGGCGCAGCGAGCGTCGCCGAAGCAGCGCACACCGCACAGCGAGCCGCCGTCGCCGCTGTCCGTCGTTGCAGCAGAGCCGAATGGCAGAGCGAGCGAGCCCCAGCACTCCGCCACCACCGTGCCGCGTCTGCGCACGAACAGGCGCGCCGAACGACGCGCGTCGTCCACGACCAGCAAGTTGGTCGGGTCCTGCACTGAAAAAGACGATTATCACACGCATGTAACTGGTCGCAGGAACGGTGCTTGCCAATGTGGAATACACGTGTGGATGATATTCAGGCGTGGATGATGCTATGGCATTCTGAGCTACACGCCGATCCTCTGCTGCTAATAGACCGTCCGCTGCCCTGCTCCCAGTCCCAAGTATCCTTTTGGTGTTGTTTAGACGTGTAAAAGCATACACTACCTACGCTTCCAGCGCACCTTTCACGCTACATATTTTCAAAAGCGAGTTTGTGTGTCTGTAAATACCTTGTCAATGACAGTAATATTACGGTGCGCACCGCATGTCGGTTGTGCGTTGTCATCGCAGCCGCTCAACTCTCCCCCTGGGCACGGTCTGTCCGCCATGTAGTCGTCTGAATGTTCACGCTGTCGGCCATGTGCCATAATGCATGTTCCGCAAATTATTCAGTAGTACCCCGACCCCGAGGGTACTATTGTTGAATTCGTGGCTACCCGAAGCACTATGGGGGGGGGGGGGGGGGGTTATTGGAGGGGATGTCATTGGAGTCTGATATCCGCTGTGGACATAATGAAGTTGGGGACATCATGGTGTCCTCGTGATATCCATGAAATCCTGATATCCTGATATCCTAGACCATGATATCCTCGTGTACTAGTTCCACTGAGTGCATCTCTGCTGCTTGGTGCGTTTCATATACAAAACAAGAACATTAGCCCGTGAAGCGGTGATCTCTTGTGTAGAACGGTTATAAGCGACCCCGCCCTTTTTAGCCTTTCCTTCAATTACCGCCCCCTAAAAATCCATGCGAGTGAACTAAGCGGTCCCCTTGTAATTAGGTAGCACCCCCATGCCATCCAAAAATTTTTTTTTAATAATGGATGCTTGCGTCAAGAGCGAATGTCGCGTCGCTTCCGCTCTCCATCTGCTAGGGAGTGAACAAAAAGTCTCTAGTCTCGTGAGTAATTAGAAATTTCTGTTCTGTTCTGATGCAGTATCAGAGCTCTGAGTTGAAAGTCTTTCGCTGCTGTTTTAACCCGTCCAAACGCTCCCTCCCTTGAGACGACACCAGCCCACCCCCATTCCCCCAAACGCCCACTTGACCCCCCTCTCTGCCTCTCCTCGACCCCTTTGTGGCATGACTCAAACTGACACACGAATTAAAAAATCGTACTCAAATCGTTCATTTCTATTAAAAAAAGCTGTGTTCATCGCACGACCAGTACTTCATTTCGGAAGCAGCTGTAGACGAGTTGACGGATAATAAACCACCAGTAATCAGTTATGCCTTCAACTCACATATGGTTGCCTGGCAGAGAGCCAAGGGGATTCTGTTGTCCACGGGTGGGCCACAGTTGGCGTCCGTCCAGCGCGAGGCGTAGTAGACGACGCACTCGTTGTTGTCGGACGTGAAGTCGACGGCGAAAGGCAGCTCGGCCGCCGCGATCGTCCGGACACCTCCCAGCTCGTCTGCGTGGTACCACAAAAGGGTGCCGTTCGTGCCGGCGACCTTCCTCAGGCCCGTGAACGCGTAGACGTCTCGGGTCGTCATGTAGCCATTGATCAGCTGGAGATGATCGCTCGAGCAATAGGCATACAATAAACGCTGTTCTCACTACTCGCTGTGAAGACGCGACACGACCACGAGTGTAACTGGGGCGGGGGCGGGAGCGGGGCTGGGATCCCTCATGAAAATTTCTCTTCCATGCAAATTATCACTTCGGGAAACCGTTCAAATGATACATTGTCCCCGTGACAGCTAAACCATGTGCCAGCTGTTCTCGGGGAGGGGGATTTCGGAATGACAATTTTCATGGGCCACCGGTCGCCTCTCTTCTGCGCCGCCCCCGGGCCGGGCGGCCAGGCTCAAACAAGAACAAGAACAACCAACCGTCGATTTGGCAATGTGTTCAACCAGCTGAGCGGTCAGAGGCGCGGCCAATCCGGCCCGGACCTGGTTTCGATAGCCGTCTGCGAACGACTTGCAGAGTGCCGTCGCGTTCTCATGGTCCAGGGGGTTGGCTTTCTGCACCGGTTTCGTTCTCGCGCCGCCCACGAGAGCGATGCCGCTTCGCGACGCGTACTGGGCGAAGCCAGGGGGTAGACACGCTGCCAAGCCAAGCGTCCCACGCTACTCTACCGCACTGGCAATTCCCCTTAGGTAATGACGGCGGAAACCGCTAACTCTTGCGCTTCAAGCCGTAGCTTTCGCCTTGGTGTTCGTCGCCGACGTTGTCGAGCCAGCGCATGAGGTTGGCGGCGGTATTGTTGAAAAGGAGGCAGCGCGACGGCTCGTCCCTGCTGACGAGGTCGTATCGGCTCCAGGCGGTGCAGGAGGGCTCCGCCTCGCAGGCGAGGCAGCAGCTTTGCGCGCTGATGTTCACGCCGTTGAGCTTTGCGACTAGAACCGACTCCTGGTAGGATGCGGGCGGAACTGTGCCAAAGGAGACGTCGTTGACGAAGTCGGCACCGTCGCACGCCAAGCCTGGAGAGCAGTAGTGCCAGAGGGTCAGAGACGATGATCGCGTGCTGGCGAGCAGCAAAAGCAGCAAAAGATTAGGCCGAGTGCGCGTTGTTTGTGGCCGATTACACAAATGGACTGTAGTGTGCTGCATTATGTACGATGTGCAAAATCTCGCGCGTCCACTTTCGTTGTGGCCAGATCGTAAATCATTGTGGCCAGATCGTAAATCATTGTGGCCAGATCGTAAATCATTGTGGCCAGATCGTAAATCACTGACAAGTGTCGTCTGACCACGCCAACACACCCTCCGCAGGCAGCAGAGTCTGTACAAATGCGTGCGCGTGTACATGTATAGAGCACACGAAGTACGCGAGCCTGGTCGTCTTGTAGATGCGCTGTGTTGCAGTACTAGTAGAAGTACTGCAGTGTGTGCTCATCCTCGTTTGTTTGTTCGACAATAATGTGCTGTGTCGCGATTCGTTTCTACGCTCGTCCGGGTTCCTTTCTTTCGTGTATATGTTACCGTCCACGCCCGAGTTCCGTCCACGGCCGAGTACTTGGGCGCGGACGCAGCCAAACCGTCCACGGCCGAGTACTCGGCCGCGGATGGCGGGGAACCGTCCACGCCCGAGTACTTGGGCGTGGACGGTCCGAAACAAGCGCCGCCCGAGTACTCGGCCGTGGACGGTTTGAAGCAGCGCCGCCCGAGTACTCGGGCGTGGACGGCCGAAAGAAGCGAAGCTCGATTAAGTGGTTGGAGGAGGGGGCATTGTTATCTGATCGTCAGCGGCTCAGGTCGGCGTGGGCCGCATCTCCCACTTGTACAATGTACAATGTCTGTGTTTATCGTTGGTCGGTGAATCTGTCAAGACATACTTTTACCCCTGTACAAGGAAAACCTACAAGGTAAACACACACCATGAGCAACCGTACAAAACGCAAAGTCTGAGTTGCAGTTAGAGAATTCAACCCGCATGCGCATGGACATGAATGAGGTTTTAATACTGTACATTGTACACGTGGGAGATGCGGCCCATGCCGACCTGAGCCGCGGACGATCAGATAACAATGCCCCCTCCTCCAACCACTTAATCGAGCTTCGCTTCTTTCGGCCGTCCACGCCCGAGTACTCGGGCGGCGCTGCTTCAACCCGTCCACGGCCGAGTACTCGGGCGGCGCTTGTTCGGACCGTCCACGCCCAAGTACTCGGGCGTGGACGGTTCCCCACCGTCCGCGGCCGAGTACTCGGCCGTGGACGGTTTGGCACCACCCGCGCCCGAGTACTCGGGCATGGACGGAACTCGGGCGTGGACGGTAACACGGTTACAATGAACACATTGTCGCGCGCCATGTGTCGGACATTGCTGTGTGCGTGTACGTGTGTTGGTGAATACAAAAATACAAAATACTCCGTACTGACTGGCCTCTCTGTTCCACGCACCCGAAGCAGCAGCGACAGTCCAAGCGACGATCAACGAACATCTCAGCCAGTGTGTCGTCATCTGTGGCTGCATTCTTGCTTCTGTCCAGAACGGCCTGCAAGTGAACAGACTTTCAACTCATTTTCGCTCACAACATAACTCATAACAATTCATAAACATAAAATTCATAGCATAATTTAACATAAACACTCCCATCGCGCCATTCGCCAATTTTTCCTCAACTTTTCAATAACATAACAGGTAGCTCAATTCAACTATAAGTCATTTTCATTTGCTTTTAACTTTTGATTGCCTAGACTGATTCTTGCGAGTGATAGCTCAACAGAACCGCCTTGTTCACCTGAATCGAATAAACCGTCCGCTTTCGGTACTGCTCACTACTGCTTGATTTGTGTCCTTGTATAACGCAAATCGTATGGCACTTTTTGCCACGGGGGCACTATTGGAAGGGGGCTTCTATTGGAAGATTTTTGGTAAATGGGCCAACTTGTACGGTAGGCTAGTACAGAATTCGCCCAAGAGAATATGTTTTGTTTGTACATACCGTAAACTTTGTGGCTCGGCTCGACGCAGTGTGCTTACCTCTCTGCCGCGCTTTTGGCAAAACGCAATTCTGTGCCGTGAGCGGTTGTTGTCAGTTTCCAACAAATCAGGGGCGGGGAGTTGCCAAGGCGTCGTCTTGCGCAGTGCTCCGAGTGCAGGGCGACTAGCCATCAGATGGATTGCACTTGTAAATAGACTGGTTATGTCAGCTCGATTCGAACGAATGGTGATCGGTTGCAGTAGCAGTCGGCACGGAGGCGGCCTCACAGGTGACGCACGCAGCATCGGTCGTTAATCCAATTGAAACTGGGCCTGGTCGCAAGCGCTCAATGTCAATCGAAACTGCTCAACCGTTGCGTGCTCGTCATCCAACGCTTGTCCTGTTGCTGTTGTTGGATTAGGGAATGCTAGGAGACCGTCAATGGCCCATACACCTAGCATACCCAACCCATCTCCATGAGTCATGACGCCTTCCGGTCTTGAGGCGCATGATTGGCCACGAGGCCGGCCAAAGACGTTCGGAGAAACGCCATCTGCAGTCTAGGACGGCGACAGCACTAGAACATCCATTGACAGGGAACTCCTCGTTAGTGGATCGATCCATCAAGAATTGAACCCAGAACCGTACGCGCAAGAAAGAGGCCGGTTCTTTACCAACTAGTAGGTCATCCGCTGCTGTACCTCGCGCTAGGGGGGGGGGCAAAGTAATCTTTGTTTTTATGTAGGTCAATCAGCAAGTTTCAAGAAATTTGCATTGGTTCAGAAGAGCGCGCTCCAGGTGAACGCTGCACCCTTGGCCTGCAGGCGTTTCGAATCGGCAGTTATTTGAAGTGACTGTCCCCGGGGTGGCTATCCCCTTTCGACATAAGCCGAATTTGTAAAGATGGTCCGAAAGCTGAAATTTCACGAGAAGAAACTATTGAAAAAGGTCGATTTTATTTCATGGGATTTGGACAACAACGTTCACGAGGGCGCCGTCATTCGCAAGTTCCATTTGAAGAAACGTGAAGAATACACACTGTAATTTTGTGTGTGTTGCTCGTCACTTGTGTGTGTTGCTCCTGCTGTGTGAGTACAGTTTTCGTTGACTCGTTGCAGTTACAACAAACTGTCACGACTGGTACGCACTGTCGCACAAGAATTGAAGGATTTGGATGGACGAGACGCATTCAGGTGGCAAAGCGCCGTTTTTTAGTGTTGATTTTAATTTTCAGTTTTGCCTGCTTGTTTGCTGAGGCTTAGGCTTCTGAATTGCTTAGGTTTAGGCCTTGCTTTGGCTCCCTGCTTAACCTTGCTTAGTCTGCTACTACACCCTTCTTACCAAAGCCTAACCAACGCATACGCGCAAGCCTAAGCCTAAGCAAGGCGCCTAAGCAATACAAAAGCCTAAGCCTAAGCAATAGATAAGCCTAAGCCTGAGCGATGCATAAATAAACCTAAGCCTAAGCAAAGCCTAGAACTAAGAGGGATGAAAGGGATAACGGGTAAAGGAAACTGAAACTATTAAACCCAACGGACCCGCCTGAGGTGAAAGGACCCGCGTGGGGTTAATGGACCCGCGAAATACAGTCGCGCCGTTTGGCTGTCCGTGTGCACTGTGTGCCCAGTGACTCAATCACAGTGATGTAGCTGGAGGACTCTCCCACCCCCCCACTGGTGCGCTGGTAGTGCTAACGTAGCCGCACACCTACGATGGTGCCAGTGCGCGTTCAGAGTGAATGCCTCGAAGCAGCTGTTGACGAAGCTCTACGACATGGGCATCATCGACGACAAGAACAACCTGGAGGACTGCATGCGAGTCTCGGCCAGCTCCTTCTGCAGGTAGAAGAATGTGTTGGCTGGCTCGTGGCATAGGTGTAACTGGGTAGGGTGTAGGTACAGAGGTCACCCTCCCCGCCAGCTTCAGGCAATCCTGCACGAAAAAAAGGATCACCCTCCCCCAGCTTTGGTCCAACCTATTGCAGGTTACCCCCATGGCTGAATGTGTTTCTCATACTTCCCAAGGTGTTTTCAGGCCTGTTTGCAGTATTTATTGTACAAATATCAAAAATTTTGCCTGTGGCGCTGTGTTTTCAGCACACACGAAGCTTTTCTAGGTCATTGTTGAGGCTGGAAAGCGGGTTGGCCGTGCAGGTCAACCCCGTCGACTTTTGAAAAATCTGAGATTCACCCCCTCCCAGTCGATGACCAGTTTGATCGTATTCTTTCCTCTGCTCACAAGATCACGTTCCCTAAACACGAGCACATGCATTCTTTCGACTGCCCATTGGTGCCGAATCTGCCCCCGTGTCTGCCCATTTCCTTTGAAGCTCATTAGCGGTGGGTGCGTCATCGATTTTGTTTCGAGCGGTGCACCCGCCTTTTCACGTCGTCGTCTTCGTCGTCGTGGTTTTGTTTCGCTCGCCGCACGCACAGCATTCGTTCTTGGGATTGGTTGCTTAGATGGGAGGGGCTCCTGCTAACGACCCTGACCAGTTTGGACCCCCCCCCCCGAGACTCCCTCTGACACACTTTGATCCTTTGAGACGGCGCCTGGCGGTGGTGGTGGCTCGGTCGAAGATGGCGCCGGGCGTGGCGATGGCCTCCCAGCTGGTGGAGCAGGCGCACGTCCGGGTGGGTCCGGAACTGGTCTCGGACCCCGCCTTCCTCGTGAGTCGGCGTCTCGAGGACTTCGTCACCTGGACCAACCGCTCGGCCATGCGCAAGACCATACTCGACTACCGAGAAGAGCGCGACGACTTCGACCTCATGGACGCCGATTGACGACGGACGGAAAAGAAAGACATACAGTGCAGAAGAGATGGGAGAAGACTTGTTGCGATTGTTGGACAATGGAGCGAGAATATAAAATATTTTCGCCGCGACAACTCGACTCTGTACTCTGTATCGTCCGTATAGTCGAGCGTTCTGGACATGCCTGTAACGGGGTCTGGCCGAGTGTGGGGGGGGGGGGGGTGTAGACTGTAGAGAGCGCTCCCAGACGAAAATTGGTGGGTAGATGTTTTGAATGAAACATTTTTCCACCAATGGCGCCTACATAGGCACTTTTTGGTAAAAAAAAACGTGGACCAGTCGATTTGGGAACCCCTTCCACCCCCACCCGGTTACCCGACGAGTATGTTTTTGTGGACTGTGCCTTCGCGCATCATACATAGACGGCAGCCGCTCGGTTCAGGCGATTAGCATGCGCCGACTGCGCTGCGTATTGTAAGGTCGGTAGTCGGGCGTAATGGCCAGCGCCGCCGCCCCCTCCGCCGCCGCCGATTCGTCAGCAGCAGCCGAAGGCGGTGCTCAATGGCCCAACACCAAAGAGGCTTACCAGTTGAATGACGTCATCGGCGTGGGCGCCACGGCTAGGTTTGCTTGATTTGCCGCTGAAAATGCACGAACAACACTGGAGTGATTCACTGTACAGTGTGTACTCGGCTCTGTGCGTGCCTCGCGGCGAGAAGTGCGGCATCAAGCGCATCAACCTCGAGAAGTGCCAGACGAGCATGGAAGAACTGTCCCACGAGATACAGGTCTGCCCCCCCACCCCTAGTCCGTGCGTGCGCGTCCGTGTGTGCGTGAGTCGGGCTCGTGCCTGTGGCGCGACCCCCAGTCCTGGGCAGCGTATGGCCTAGTGGTAGAATCGGCCCTTTGCGCGCACGGTTCTGGGTTCAGTTCTTGATGGAGCCACTAGATCGAGACTGCTCTTTTCGATGGATTTTCTCGTGCCCTCGCGCCCTAGATTACTGATGGCGTTCTTCCGAATGTCTTTGGCTAACTATGCGGCTCTAGACGGGAAGGCGTCATGGAGATGGGTACGCTATATGGACCATTGACGGCCTCCTAGCGTTGCCCCAAATCCAACAACAACAACAACAACCCCATTTCGTGCGTGCGCGTTCGTGTGTGCGTCCGTCCGTGCACCCCGAGTCCGTGCGTGCGTCTGTGCGTGCGTCGATCTCGTCCGTGGGCGCGCGTGCAGGCGATGTCGCAATGCCATCACCCGAACGTGGTCAACTACTACACGTCGTTCGTGGTCGAGGAGGAACTGTGGGTGGTCATGAAGCTGCTCAACTGCGGCTCCATACTCGACATACTCAAGCGGAAAATGAAGGCGGTCCGTTTCTGAGTGTTTTTTTAATTAGTAAATCAGGGTCAGCGCGTCAGCGTCTGACCCCTAATATGAGACGACATTCCCAGTGCGGATTCCTCAAACTTCGATCGCCTCTAACTTTTGATAGTCTGAACGGATTTCGGCGCGTTATGGCGCAAAAGAACCGCCTTCTTCTGGGGCATCGAATGCGCCATCGCGCGTTTTTGAATTCTCGCGCGTTATTGGTAAACTCCAGAAAATGTTCCGAAGAAACGTCTTTTTTTTTTTTCATGTTCTCCACTCAGTTTTTGGACCACCGCTCGCTAGAGCCCGAACCAATCGGGATAAAACTTATTATTTTTATTTTATTTATTTTATTTATTTCCAGCAAGCACGTCGACACTGTACACAACAAGCAACACACAACACGACAACATCGCGACGCGATACAACAAACAATGGTGCGATACATTGAACACGTGCCACTGGAGGGCTAGGCTACGCCAAACGAGGGCGATTTCAGAGCCTAACCCTTAAATAACTGTACAGATTTTCTTTGCTGAGTCTGCATTTGAAGGAATGAATTGAGGGGGAGGATACCGTACCAGCTGAGAGGTTATTCCAGACTGCGACCACTCGGTTTGAAAAAAAGAATTTTCGGTAGTTGGTATTGTAACGAGGATGGGCGAGTTTGTACTGATGACCCCTAGTGGAACTAGCAGGAGCGAAAGAGAAGTAATTTTCAAAGCGCAAGGCAACATGTCGGTGAATGATTTTATAGACGAGTACAAGGTCTGCCTGCAAACGATGGAGTTCAAGCGGCTCAACGTTGGTGGCAATTAGGCGCTCAGGATAGGATAGGGCACCCATTCCAGGAAGGAGGCGAGTAAACCGACGTTGGACTGACTCGAGAGTATCGATGCTACACCCTTGAGATGGGTTCCAGGCTGGAGAGGCATATTCGAGGCGGCTGCGCACAAACGTTTTGTAAAGCTGGATGAGGAAGTTTCTGTTTCGGACTGCAAAGCTGTTGAAGAGCATGTTAACCTTCGCTGACGCTGCGTGGGCAACACTGCTGCAGTGCTCCTTGAACCGAAGATCTGAGCTCACAACAACTCCCAAATCGCGAACGCAGTCAGCCGTCCTTAGGGGGCTTCCATTTAGAGTGTAGTCATAGCGGTGATTTCCACGAATTCCTAGGTGCAGGAGCGAACATTTGCTAATCGCTAGCGTGAGTTGGTGCATTTCACACCAATCTTGTACTCTGTCCAAATCTGACTGAAACTGCGCCTGCTGGTCGGGAGATTTGACGCTAAGGTACAATTTACAATCATCAGCAAAGAGCTTGAGTTGGCTGTGAGCAAGGATTTGAGGTAGATCGTTAATGTAAACTAGGAACAGAAGTGGACCTAGGACAGAACCTTGTGGGACGCCTGATGTCACTTCACAGTTGCTCGAATACGTGTCACCAATTCGCACTCGCTGCCTACGATCAGATAGCCATGCTTCTATCCATTGCAAGAGTCGGCCTCTGGCCCCGTAATGGCTCAATTTCTGCAGCAACTTTGAATGGCTGACAGTATCAAAAGCTTTCGCGATGTCCATATAAGCGACATCAACCGGCCTAGCCGCATCCAATTCGCTCGACCAATCGCGCAGGCACTCTAGCAACTGACTCGTTGTACTGTGAGAAGAAAGGAAACCATGTTGTGCTGAGGAAATTATCCTGTTCTCGTTGAAGTGCGCGAGTAGCGCGCCCTTCACTAATTTCTCAAGAGAGCGGCATACTGAGCTGGTTATGCGGATAGGGCGGTAATTCACTGGCTCTGAAGGAATTCCTTTCTTAAAGACAGGCGTGATATTGGCACAAGTCCAGTCGTGGGGAAGAGCTGAAGTAGCCAGAGAGCAGTTAAATATTCGAGCTAATGGGGCTGCTATGGAAACGGACAGCTTTTTCAAAAGATATTGAGGCAGGTTGTCAGGGCCAGACGAAAATTTGTTGGGCAGTTTTGCCAGTATTGCATAAACAGCAACTGCGTCAATGTGTACTGACTGAACAGGGCGCGTGAAATCACGTTGGTGATTTAACTGCAAGGGGCGACCGTCATCCTCAATGAAAACTGACTTAAATTGATCGTTGAGCAGACGCGTCTTTTGCTCTTCACCAGACACAAGACCATGCTCCGATCTCAGTGGAGGAATGCTATCCCTGCTCGTTAGGCGCGAAGAGACAAATTTCCAGAACTGTCGCTCAGGGGCAGCTAAGAGTCTCTGTTCAGAGGCTAGATTGGCGCGACGAATCGCAGCTCGTGCCTGTCTGTTTGCCGATTTCCATCGTTGGTGCGCAGCCAAGGTGCGGCTCACTAAGTAGCGGGAGTGGAGTTGCTTTTGCTTTTGCATGAGTCGGATTACTTCAATGGGCAACGTACTTGTGCGTACTCGAGGTGTTGTGAGGGGGATGTGCTGGTCTAACGCTGTTCGCAGAATTGATAGGAACGTTTGCCACTTCGTTTCAACTGCGTTGTGAGCTCCAAGAAGTCTATCCCAATTTAGTTGTGCCATGTATGCGTTTAGGGATTCGTAGTTACCATTGCGATAATCATAACAGGGCTTTCTCCGTTTGATGGATTGTGGTGCATGGAGTTCTACGTGAAAAGAGAGAGCACTGTGGTCGGATGGGATGAAGGATGATGAACTTGGTGTACCTATCCAGTCCCTGGCAACAACTTTGCACTCTAAAGGATTAGTTTGTACGTCTTACCGATCTGGAGATATTGCGGATTTTTACCAATTATCGATTTTTTTCCTGGGACATAGTCGTTTTTTGGGGTGGTTTCCACCAAGAGTAAAACTCGAAAAAAAGCCGAGTAAACCCCCAAATGTTTTTTGATTTTCGTGAACAGTTTTACAAGGCAAGTCTAGGACGCTTTCCAGACATTTGAAATTCCAGCCATGTAATTAGATATGGGCAATCAAAATTTCGCAAATTTGGGCCCAAAAAGTTTGTCAGCTATAGGTGCTTCACACGTTCATTGCAGAGCTGTGCTGCAATGATGAAAGTTGATCGTCCTGACCTGGAATAGTACCCTTTCGACAAATTCGATGGCTCCGATGCGCATGTCTCGCTCGCCAGTCGTCAAAACACCTCGATTTTTGGGATTTTGGGCTGAAAGTTTGTCAGCTATAGGCGCTTCACACGTTCATCGCAGAGCTGTGCTGCAATGATGAAAGTTGACCGTCAGGACCTGGAATAGTACCCTTTCGACAAATCGGGCGGCTCCGACGTCTATGTCTCGATGCTCGACCCTCTTGGCGCACCCACAATTCAGGTGACAGTTGAAATTTTGATCACCTTCAACTTTTGCTTGCTTTGAAAGATTTTAGCGAGTAACAGTTCAAAAGAAGCGCTTTCGAAAGGGGAATCGATCGAGTCATAACACGTGCCCTATTCGCGGCCGTTGCTGCGAAATTTTTGAAAATGTTCAAACATTTACTTGGACTACAAATCGAGAGGTCGCGGGTTCGAATCCCGCACGCGCGTCTGCTGTGTGGTGCATCCCCTTATGAAAAAAGATAAATTCTACGTCACTCTGCAGTCCCTCCATGCCACCGCTTGACTTTTTTTAGCTTTTTTTTGCGCTTTACAATGACATTTGTTTGGCTGACATCATCAACAATAAACGATCCCCCCCCCACTTCAAAAACCAAGTTACACGTGCGTCCACCACTCAAAAACCGAGACAGTAGATGCACGCACGCACGCACGCACGCACTCACCGGAACGAACGCACGCACGCACGCACGCACGCACGCACGCACGTACGAACAAACGCACGCATGCACTGGAAGGCACACACGCACCGGAACGCACGTACGTACGTATGTACGCACGCACGCACACACGCACGCACGCACGCACGCCCACACGCACGCACGCCCACACGCACGCACATCTTTGTTTTTGTCTTACGAAAAACCGCTGTATTAAGGAAAAATTTGCAGGTGGCTGCAAAAAAAGGTGAATATGTGACGCTCTTTTGTTAAAGTCCAGTTTGAAAAAGAGGGGTATTAATTAAGGCATGCCTCATTGATGTACCTATACCAACTTGTGCTTTGCACCTGATCAACTTCAGTTTGAACAAACCGTGTATAAAAACTAAACCAAACGCAGCAACACGTCACATATTCGGCATTTTTTGTTTTCGCGTGCATAGGACAGTGCAGTGGCAATTGCAAGACCTAACTGGACTGGAACACACTTCATTCGCATATGCCGCATGACTGAACGCCACGTGGTTGCAAGACAGGCAGGAAGGAACCCATGATCTTGCACATGGACCACAATGCGCACGCACGCACGCACGCAAGCAAGCACAAGATGTAAAATTGTTCATTGCGTGCACTACGCAAACGTTGTAGAAGCAGTGCATCATTGGGTGAATTGCCAAAGGGAAATGACGAATGGAGCCAGTGCCGTATGTATGCCTGTACATCACTAACTGTAGTGGCAATCCACATGTCACAAATGTTAGCAAGATGCCGATTATTCTGTGCCAGGTCGATGTAATAGCCAGAGATATGAGATGTGAAAGGATTGCAGTTGTGTTTTGCCTGAGTGAGATGGCTCGCACAAAAAATGCCGAATATGTGACGTGTTGCTGCGTTTGGTTTAGTTTTTATACACGGTTTGTTCAAACTGAAGTTGATCAGGTGCAAAGCACAAGTTGGTATAGGTACATCAATGAGGCATGCCTTAATTAATACCCCTCTTTTTCAAACTGGACTTTAACAAAAGAGCGTCACATATTCACCTTTTTTTGCAGCCACCTGCAAATTTTTCCTTAATTGCTATTTTTTAATAATTGTCCATATAGGTCGACTGCACAAACGGCGTCCTCGACGAGGTGGTGATCGCGACCATTCTCAAGGAGGTGCTGCGCGGACTAGAGTACTTCCACAGGTGCGTGCGTGTCGTGCGTTTGTGCTGTGCGTGCTCTGCGTGCTCGATGGTCAGTGGGGGTTGTCTTGCATTCAGCAACGGGCAGATCCACCGCGACATCAAGGCGGGCAACATCCTGCTGGGCGACAACGGCGACATCCAAATCGCCGACTTCGGCGTCAGCGGATGGCTCGCCACCAACCAGGGAGACCTCTCTAGACAGGCGAGCGCATGCCACCCCCCCCCCCCCACCTGGCTCGACCACCCTCCTCCCCCACCCCTCTCTCGCTGACACGCAACCAAATCCGTTCCCTCTGGACCCTCCCCTCGGTTACGAGCATAGCTCGAAGAGTTGCGCTGCCTCCCCGAATCGGCAACCCTCCCCCCCCCCCCTCCATCCTCCCCCGTCCCCGAACCCATATGTTCAGAGCCTATTCTGACCGCGTGCCTTTCTCTCTTGACCCCCCCCCCTCCCCCCACACACACACGTACACGCGCGCACGCACGCACTTTCAGAAGGTGCGTCGCACGTTTGTGGGCACTCCCTGTTGGATGGCGCCGGAAGTGATGGAGCAAGTCGCGGGCTACGACTTCAAAGCCGACATCTGGAGCTTCGGTAGCCGTAGCCAATTGCTCTCCAGCGTTACGGTTTCTCATTAGTGGAAGAAAGCGCCCACTCATTAGGGATTCTCGCGATCGAGCTGGCCACCGGCACCGCTCCCTATCACAAGTATCCGCCCATGAAGGTGCCCTGACGTCGCGTCAGTCAATAGAGTGCTTGCCCGGGAGATTGTCTTTTCTTGTCCCAGGTGCTGATGCTGACGCTCCAGAACGAGCCGCCCACGCTCGACACGTGCGCCGAGACCAAGGACCAATACAAGGGCTACGGCAAGAGCCTGCGCAAGCTCATCCACGACTGCCTACAGGTCCCCCCGCGTGCGTGCGTGCGTGCGTAACCGCAAGCTCCTCGCGTTCAGAGGGAGCCGAGTCGACGGCCCACCGCCTCCGACCTCCTGAAGTACCACTTCTTCCGCAAGGCCAAGGACCGCAAGTACCTCGTGGCCGCGCTCATTGACGACCTCACCAACATGCCCGGCGGACCACCCAAGAAGGACCCCTACAAGAAAGGTGGCGCTGTTCGGCTGATCCCCCCCCCCCACGCACACACCGGCACGCGCGCACGCACACACGGACGGATGTACTGACGCATGTCCAGGCAGCAGCGGCCGCTTCGAGAAGGTGGGCGGGGAGTGGCGCTTCGAGAAGAACGAGGAGGACGAGGACGAGGACGACGAGAGCGAGGACGACGGCCCGCCGCGGCCCTCGCCCGCCCCCGCCGCCTCAGTGCCCGCTGTCGACGCCAACGGTGCTCGCCCTGGAATTTCGAAAATTTTCGAAATAACGAAATTTGACGAACATGACGCAGACGCGACGCTGGTGAAGGCGCCCCCCTCGGCGCCCCTGAAGCTCGTGCTGAGACTGCGCAACGGCCGCCGAGAGCTGAACGACATCAAGTTCGACTACTCGGCTGGCCAGGACACGGCCCAGGTACGTCGCGGCCGGCCGGCCGGCCGTCGACTTTGTGTTTTTTTTTCCACGAACTTTGGCAAGAAACCGACCGGATACCCGGGATGGAGAGACGCGCGCATCAGACGAGGTGCCTTTCAGAACCCTCAGTCTCATAAATTCCTGACCACTTTCTTGGAATGGGTCTGTCTCGCTGCGTGCGTCGCTGATGCGCATCCGCATATACAGACATGCCTACACGACTAGGTCCCCTAGAACTAGGACATGACTAATCACGCCACTCATGTAGCCATGAGCGTTCGCTCCCCCCCCCACCCTCAAACGTACTCTTTATTCACAAAGAGAGGGTGGGGGGGGGGGGTGAATCCCGGATTCGTTTCGACAGTCAAGGGTGCTCTATAGCGCCTGTTCGCGCAAGCAAACCTGCAAATAGCCGCGCACTCGGACCGTTCTCGTTCGCTTTGTCCGTATATTGCGTTGTTTCTTTGTTTAGGGGATCGCGCAGGAGCTGGTGGCGGCGGGTCTGATCGACGGTCGCGACTTCGTTGTCGTCGCCGCCAACCTCCAGAAGGCGGTCGACTCGGCCCTGTCCGTCGACCAGCAGCAGGCCGGCAAGACCCTCTGGGTGTTCGCCCTCAACTCCGCCCTCGCGCCCTCCGAGGTGCCTGACGAGAAAGCGCTCGTCGGCTTCGCGCAAATCAGCCTTGGACCAGCGCAGTAGTAGTACCATACCACCCGCCCATTGCTAGCTCTTTCTTTCCCTAGAGAATGACATACTGACACAACAACATCGCGAGGAGAGAAGGACCCCGTGTAAACACGAGTCTAAATGCGGGATTGGGAACTGGGTTTGTCCTGCTACGTGCAAAAGAGTCGCGTCGACTTTTTTTGGCGAGAGAAAGAGGGTTTGGATTAGACGGACCGTTGTGCCGTTGATTTTACTTACGATATTTTTGCCTGCTGGTGTGGAGTGGTCAGCTGGGGGAATATCACACGTGCTGACGACACGAGTTGCGTTCTTGCTGCGAATTGCCCGGTCATTTCCAAAAATCCGTAACTCGTCGGCGTCGCGTCGTGTGTGGCACTCGCGCGCGTGTCGGTTTGCCCCCGTGTGCGTGCCTGCGTTCGTGCGTTTCTGAGATGGACACGCACGACGAGAGAGTTGGCATGTTCGCTGCGCGCTGCTAACCAACCGCGCCGAAATAAAAAGTTTTATCCTCCTACGGGTGCTGTTTGGTTCTCGCGAATTTTTGTACTCTCGTTGCTCGCAGCAGTTGTGAAAAAAAACGCAACAAAAAAAAGACAGTGGAATAGACGGGAAAATGTCGAGTCAGAAGCAGCAGCAGCAGGAGGCGGGTCAGGCGGCGCCGACCGTCCAGTACAGCGAGACGGCTGTGCGCAACAACTACAGCGTGCTCGAGTACAGGTTTGCGAGGCGCTACTCGTCTTGATGGCCTGTTTACATATACCCCCCCCCCTTGTAACTGTGAAAGGGGGACGCAGTCAGAAGTAACTTGTAAGTGTGGGAGGGGAACGCAATCAGAAGCCCCCCCCCCCAACCCGAATTCGTCAAGTTTTCGGCCTGTCATAGATGAGAAAAGTCGAGTGCTGCTGCGTTCTAATCAGTTTTGTTTCGTTTAGAATTCAACAGCAAAACAACTCAATTTTAGCCAAAAGTACCTGTGTTGATGCGAAGCTTCTTGATTCTGGTTTCTGGACATCTACCCCCTCCCCCTCACTATTGGGTCTCCTGCACCCCCCCCCCCCCCTCCGGGTACTCGTTCTGACCGGGTTTCAACAGCCCCTCTCCGCCCGGACGTCTGGTTCGGTTACAGTGCAAACCCGCCTGTCGAACGCGTATGCGCCTACCGCCGACGCTGCGACCGTGTTCCTTTTGCAGTCGGACGTGCCAGTCGGCGGCTGCGGGCTGCGCGGCGGGCGTGATCGGCCTGACGGGCTGGCAGGGCTTCGCGTTCTACGTGCTCTGCGTGCTGCTGCAGGCGGTGCTCTGGTACGGCAAGGCGGCGGCCGACTGGCGCCACTACTTCCTCGACAGCACCGCCCTAGTGGGACACTCGCTCGTCGGAGGCCTCTTCACCTACATCCTCTTCTGGGTCTTCCTCTATGGAATGGTACACGTCTACTAGTCACGACGCTCTTGGAGTTAGCGCTGTCGAGGCTGGGGGTGCGAACTTGTTCCTCACTCTTAAAACCTTGTTGCGCCCGCCGTGGTGACGTCACGGAGTGGTCGCCGACCAGCTAGCGTGTCTCGTAGCGGCGTCTTTCACTGTCACTGTGTCCGTCCGTGCTGCGAAGTGCGTCGTTGCTGTTGCGACATTGTCGACGAACGCTTCACCACTACACGATACGCACTAGCGCTACACCAACACCAGACGACAATTCACTAGCTGGAATCTGCGAGAGATGAGGGACGACCGGCACGGAGGGGACAGCTATTATGAAGATTGGTGGCCGGTTCTCGCGTCGAGAGAACGCAGAGTCTTCATCATTAGGCGACGCCAAAGCCGATGCAGACGCCGGCTGAGAAGCCGCCGACAAGGTACACGTTCTCCTTGCAGAAATGAGCGATCTGAAGTGCGAATCGGAAGAACTCGGTAAGCGCTAGTGTCTCAGAACGTACCTGAACCGGGTCTGGCAGCGCGGGGTGGGGGGGGGGGCTAAATGGCCAAATTCGGCGGCTGGGGTCGCCAGAGCAAAAAGTGGGGAGAGGTAGCCGACCACTGACGTAGTTATACTGGTACGTTTTGGTCACAGATGGCTATAAATAGGCTCTAAATAGTGTTATTTAGCTGTTTTATGGTCATATAACACTCAAAAGCACTGAAAACACCAACATTTACTCACTTTTATCGTGTTCGACATGGTGAACATCCTTTGGGAAAAATCTGTGGGGGGGGGGTCAGGAGGGTGTTGGCAAAATAGTGGGGGCCACCAAAGCCCCCCCCCGCCAGTAACAGGTATGTCTCAGACAGAAAGTTGTAAGCTATAGTCCACACCCCCCCCCCCTCACTAGCACGTATTTTAACCGGTGCAAACGGGTTGCATACATTTCTGTCGTTGACTATAAACTGCTATGCTGACAAGTACCCATGTACACAGTGGCGGATCCAGGGGTGGGGAAAAGGGGGAATTCCCCCTCCCGAAATCGGAAATCTAGGGGGGACGAGGGGGGAAAGGGATAGGCGGTGGGAGAAGAAACGTGTCTAGTGTGCCTAGTTTTCAGCATAAAATTGTTTGTAGGTGGTCGAGAAAAGCAAAACTTTCGCCTGCGGCGCCGTTTATATTCGTTAATCGTTAAAATTGGACCGATTTGTGCCCCACTGCAAAAATGCCCCAACAAACAGTTCAACAGCCCCCCCCCTTCTGCAAAATCCCTCCCCCCCCTCCGAAATTTTTTCTGGATCCGCCACTGCATGTACACATTTTTACGCACAATTTCGCCATCTTTGACACCTTCCGCCTCGCCCTCACCCACCTGTAGGTCTGTCCCATACCTGTGACTGGGGGTTAACCCTACCCCAGAATTTGTTCAACACCCACTCATACATGTAACCGTTTTTTGAAGGGGGGGGGGGGGTACGCAGATATGAAGAGGGAGGGGGTCTCATATGGAACGAACCCCCACCGCCAGAAGGGCCAATGTTATCCCCACCCCCTCACTTCCTCGAAACCCCCACCTTCTCGAGCGTGCTCTCGATCTTCTCTCGATCGGGCGAGAGTTCACGCTCAATGGTGCTCTTGAGTTTGTCCAGGTCGGCCTGCCACCGCTTCCTGTTCAGCTTGATGTAGCCACGCTGGTTGGCTATCTGAAATGCCCTCAAATGTGACCTGAAGAAAGCCACTTCTATGTACTTAATTCAAAGCAAAAAAAATTCACAAAGTACAGCGCTACGTAAAAATTGTTAATTTACGCTGAAAATTGTCTTGAGGTTTAGGAAAATGACGGCGGCTATCTGGCCAGTACCTGTGGTGGTAAGGGTGGAAAAGCTCCCATCTCCTGAATCCATGGGTACAACAGAGCTGCACACGTATCTCAAAGATCATGCCACACCTGCATCGTTGCAAATGTAAGAAGACGCTTTTCGCTCCAACTCCAACGTTCACATATCACTCAGAGAACGCGACCCGACGTACATCGGCGTGTGTCCAGAGACAGAAAGGCGAGACATCAATCGGCCCATATCGAATACCAACGAGTGTCTAGTTGAGGAATGGCTCCTGTGCCACAGCAGCGCAGTTTTCATTGCAAGTCACTCGGGCTCTTTTATCTCTTACTTGTTTTTCATCTCCCGTCTGGCCTTGTTCATGAGGACACGCTGCACAATGCAGGGAAACAAGGTCTGCAGATGGAGCGCCAGTCGGTGGTGCAGCGGGCCGAGGACAACGACCGTGCCTCCCTTGGCCCAGGCGAGGAACGTCTGCCGGGCCACGTACTCGGGCAGCATGCCATGCCGCAGCTCCGGCTCGTCCGCCTCGGCTGCAGTCGCATACTTTTTCTCGCCCCCTCCGGCGACGGAGTTGGCCGCCAGACTGGTCTGGATGTAGCCTGGCTGCGACACGAACACGCGGACGTCGCGACCCTGCGCGGCCAGCTCAACGCGAAGGCAGTCGCAGTAGGCCTAAACGCGGCAATGAGTTCAGCTTTGTTCGTCGTGCCCCACAAGAGTCACGAGGCATGTGCCAGCAGCAGCGTCACCTGGAGAGCGTGCTTGCTGGCGCTGTAGGCTACGCGGAAGGGCACAGCCAGTCGACTCTGGATGCTGCCGACGAAGAGGACGCTGCCTCCCTGCTTGACTCTGGACAGCAGCGCCTGCGTGAGCTGCACCGTGCCGAAGTGGTTGACCTGCATGAGCCTTCGGTGCACTTCAATGCTCGTCTCGTCGCAGCTGGCCCGCACGCTCATGCCGGCGTTGTTGACGAGCAGGTCGATCTCCGTCCACTCCGTCATGTCCTCGAGACCGTTCGGCTCTTCCAGGTCCAAGTAGCGAAACTGGGGCTCATGCGGGTTGGCGGGGTTGGCTTCCTGCAGCTCTCGACAGATCTCCCCCAGCCGTTCCAGGCTCCGAGCCAGCAGGAGCAATCGGGCGCCTTTCTGATGACACAGACGGGCCATGGCGAGGCCCAGACCGGAGCTGGCTCCGGTGATCACAACAGACTTGTCTCGAAGCGAGTTGCTCAGCAGCCTCTCGTCCAACCAGAAGTAATCGAGCACTCTCCTTCCGACCTTGTACAAGAAAGCGGCGGCGCCAGCAAAAGCTAGCGGCCGCCACATCGACTGCCACGCGTGACACCACATCCTTTTCGCTGTCTTCTTGACCGTATTTCGTGCCAATGACACCTTTCTTCGTACAAATTACACAAAAAATAAAGCCGACAGACAAGAAACCGCAAGATAATCCCAACGCATAAAAAAAAAACGGGCTCGGTTTGGGAGTAACTTTTCGTGGGCGTAAGAAGTAGTCGAGTCAGTTGTTTTCGAAGCAGCGAGGGTGAGGCAGGCGTTTTTCCACACTTGCCGACCGATAGATGCAGAATCCGAGCGAGATTCAGGACACTGTGCCTACCTGCAGCAGAAGAAGGGCGCCTCCGACGCTGACTGCGGCCCACTTGCCGACTTTCGCCGCAGTGTATCCACAAGCGACGCCGGCAACGGTTCCGCCGACGAGCTGCTGTGCAGCCGATTTTTCCGTCAGTCCAGAGACGTAGTCCTTTGCCGACTGGTACCAGCCCTGCATTTCGTCGCGTTGCACGTCCGACAATCCAACGGCATTCGACATTTCTCGAATTGAATTGTCGACTGAAAAAAGTAACAGAATGTGGGCGTAACTTATTCGGGCGTCATTCTTGGATCAATATCGAGAGAATCGCTATAGTGAAACAGTTTGCTGTAGCGTAGATTAGTGTTCTTGCGACCTCCTGATCTTGAACAGTTGCGCAAGTTATCACGCCGCTGGCTTGGTGTAGCTCCTCTTTTGAAGCGTTTACTGCTCTGGTGCGTACAGTAGGTATCTCCATTGTCGATGTAGAAAAGGTTTTGTACACTGTACACGTACATACATCACGATAATGTATGGTTTTGGTTGTCCTCTTGTAATCCGTTCCTTCTCTCCTTTATTGCGTCTCTCGTTTCGCGACCGCGCGCGCTCAACACACAAGACAAACGGCATGAACGCAACGCGCACGAAAGCACTGTTGGCGTATGGTCAACGCTGCACATTCTTTCTCTCATGGCGGTGAGTATACAACAGTGGTGTCGTCACCCTTTTGACTAGACTCATCATCAGTAACACGCGAATGCACGGCGAGAACTGTCCGGGTTGATGAATATTAACGAGTTCGCTGTGTACATTGTTGCACACGGCCACTGACACAATAAATGCCCGCTATGAAGCGAGCCGTACCTAGCCACCAGCAACCACCCTGCTTGCTGGGCAATTGTTAGACTTCTCAGCTGTGTGGGCCTCGAGCAACAGGCGTAGATAAGCAGCAACGATGGCACACCGACTTGATCAATAGACCCAGGAGACGGGCACCCACTGTGGGCAGGTGTGCAGCTTCTCGACGATCAGCTCTAGCTGTCGTATGGTCTCGTCGATGTCGTTGTTGAGTATGACGTAATCGAAGAAGTGCCCGTACGCCTGGCGGAGCAGCTCGCTCTCACGTACGAGACGCTCCAGACTGCCGTCCGGCTGCAAGCAAGTTCAAATTGGCGCCATGAGAAAACTGAAGTGTCCAAGCGCAAAACGAATACGCGCCGCTTACGTCCTGAAGGCCCTGCAGATTGGGCGCTGCGATGAAGACGACGAAGGGCGAGTATTCCGCGGTTCTCAGCACTTTCAAGGCCTGAGAACGAGTGTCACGTTGCCCGGGGTGAACGCTACTACAGATATGTGCGCAACAAAGCGAGCTTACAACCTGCGGCTCGACATCGAGAATTCCGATCTTGCCCTGCCGGTGGATGTTCCGGATCGTCTCCAACTTCGTGCCGTACATGAACTCCTCGTGGGTGCCGTACTCGAGGTAGGCGTTCGCTTGGATGTCGGCCAGCATCGCTTCGTGGCCCACGAAGTGATAGTGTCTGCCCTCCTGCTCGTCCTTGCGCGGAGGCCGCGTTGTGTCTAGAACGTTCCGACGGGTGGGAATGCTGCGCAGGCGGCGCCAGCGAAGGCGGTGCTCCTCACGTGGTATGGGGTATGCGAATCGGTCGGGATGCCTCTGTATGAGCGTGTTCTTGATGTGTCTCCTGCCGACGCCGTGCGCGCCCAGCAGCACCAGCGTCTTCCTCCTGAAGGTCGGCAGCCTCACGACCTCCTCGTACGTCACCAAGTCCAGTTGGTCGAACAGCGCCGAGTGCTTCTGGAGGTATTTGGCCGTGTAGTACTTTTTGCGTTTGCCGAACCAAAGGCAGGCGGCGGCTGAAGAAGAAGGCAGCGTTGGTTTTTTCAACCCGAGAGAATCCGGTGGTCGCGGTCTGCTCACAGTTGTCCTTGGACCGCTCCATGGCCAGACAGGCGGTGCGCCACTCCTGGAGCTCCGGGGAGGGAATGAGGCCCGCCACGGACGTGCCGGCCGTCTGGGCGCCGTGCGCCGAACTGTGGCCGGGACCCAGCGCGGGAAAGTGGGCGATGTGGCGAGCTTGCCACCAGTTGTGGTCGTCTTTCGATATGACCTGAGCGTGCGGAGCCGCGCCGTAACCATCTCACAACGGGTCGTGTGGGCTGGACACGCACCTGCATGACGTCACCGGTCCTGAAGGGCACGCCGGCCTGCGGACAGGGTATGAGGTCGTCCTGGGCGGGCTCGTAGTCGAACTGGGCGCGGACGAAGATCTCGCAGGCGGGCGGGGCCGACCGGTAGCTGGGCACGATCTTGAAGGTGACGGCGCCCTTGACGTCGCGCAGCAGCCGCTGTAGCGCCTCCACCGACCGCTCGGCCACCGACACCCCGTTGATCTCGCGAATCTCGTCGCCCACGTGCAGCGTGCCCTGCCGGTGCACGAGGCCGCCGTGCATGATGCGCGCCACCACGCAACGGCCCTCCTCCGTCACCTGTCGACGGGAAAAATCAGTCGCCTACTGAGCAATAAAAATCAACGCCGCCATACTTTGAGCGTAATGCCCATGGGCTCCTCGGTGTTCTTCTGGAACTGAACTAGTCGGACCCTGGTGACCTGGCCCACAATCGTCTCGTCGTCCTCCTCTTCTTCGTCGTCGTCATCGAGGCCGCCGACGCCGCCGTTCACGAGCGGGCGCGTCGCAGCCGTCGACGCGTAACCGCCGCCGCCGCCGCCGCCGCCCGTTGCTGACGACGTCGACGGCTGGTCGTCGTCGGCGCCGAGAGCGTCTGCAGACCAGCCCCTATTGGCGCCGCCGCCATAGATCTCCTGGACCACGACGTCGTGCGCTTGAAGGAGAGCCTGAACGCGGCTTGCCAGTCCACGAGGCCAGCAGCAGACGCACATGTCCTGCAAGCGCGTGCACCTGCATAGGAGGTGAGCTGAGAACGCTTTGGAGATCGCTGGCCTCTGAGCAGCGCTGCGGAAGCTCGTCTAGCACTTGGGAAACCTGAAGGATTGCGGGCAGTGTGCAACGCCGCAAAGGAATATGGAGGCGAGAACGAACCTGTTGAGCTTGCTGGGCGGCGTCGGCCGAGGCGTTGCCGGGCGCCACGCCTAGGGTGCCGATTCGGTCATACAACTGAAATCAATAAGGCCCATTCATTCATGACTATAGTCGCTCTGACACAAATGAATACAAAAGAATGTGAAACGTGATCTCGTCCGAGAACTCATGGTTGTACAAGGGACTCAAGGTCGTTGGTGTACGACAGAGTTTGCACTGTTCGCTATGCATGTTAGGTGAAGTGGGCATCGAGACAACGAAGCCAAATACAAGTACAATGTACCGTTGAACGCTTTGCGCCAAACAAAAAAAAACGTAATGGATAACAGAACATTTTGGCACTACAAAACAGGTGAAATTGGCAAGCACCGAAGACGGCCGTTTTGGAACTTTGATAAGGACGCGCTTTCCGCCGGCTTTGCGTCTCGACGTTGCCGGGCGAAGGAAAAATTTCTGTCGGACGACAACTTGTGGCGTCGACGGCGGCGGTGCCGGCGGCGCCAGCCGAGCGGACGATCGAAAGTGGACCTGACGAGCGGACGTGACCGTTGACGAGGTCGACGGCTGCTCGTCGGCCGTGTCGGCGTGCGCCGTCGACGTCGACGTGTCGCTCTCGTCGTTGTCGTCTTCGGCCGTCAGCCGAGCGGTCGCCGACGGCGAGAGGAGGCTGCGAGGGGCAGTGGGGCAGGCGGCCGCGGCCACCTCCGAGAGGCCCGACAACGAGAGGCTCTCCATAGAGCGCGAGAAGGAGGTCCCGCTGCGCTCGGCGAACGCTAGCGTGCGCGGTGGAGAGACCGACTGCCGACGCCGCTGCTGCTGCTGACGACGCTGACGGCAGCGTCGTCGCCGGCTGTCGTCGACCATTGCCATTCTCCGCGCACGCGCTTGACGACGACGGCGGCGGCGGCGGCGCGGGGAAGCCGGCCGCTTCGTACGGGTCGTCGTCGTCGTCGTGGCGGCGCCGTTCGGGCTGTCGCCGACGCCGGCGGCGATGGCAGTCCGTCGCCGCGGACAGAAAGAATATGCAGAGACAGAAAAGGACGAAGGAGCCGCAGAGGACGCCAAGTAGAATGCCGAAGTACATAGGTTATTATGCGAGGGCGGGGAAGGAGGGCAGTCGACGTTGTCGTCGTCGTCGTCGTCGTCGTCAGTCGCCGCGCTAGCTGCTCTAAGAAAACTCGAGCGCGCAGAGCAAGTGGCGGCAGGAGGCGCTGCGCGTTTATCTGATTGACAGGGCCTGCCGTCTGCCGGCCCGACTCCTGCGGGTGGAGACGGCCGCGGCGGCTCAATTGCCGGCAGCCGGCCACGGCCGCAAGGGTCACGGCCCACCACCAGCCACCATACGGACGTAAGGAGGCGCCGCGGCGTTATGGCCTCTTTACTTACGCATTACAAGTGTTGCACGGAAGGCGCCGTCGGCGAAAATATGACGAGAGAACGCGACCTGCTGCCGACTCTTCTTCGAGCGGCGCGGACGGCAGCGCCGACTCGGCTGCTGGTCGTCCACCTGCCAGTTGTCGTAGACACTGGCGGGCTGGCTGCTCTCGTCGCCGTCCGCGTCCTCGCCTGCGCCCGTCGTCGACGAGCTGTCGGCGCCGGTTGCGAGGGCGGCCGCGGCTGCGCTGGTCTCCTCCTCGTCCTCGTCCTCGCAGTCCATGAGCTCGTGCATGATGGAAAGCACCTGGAGCTCGAGGACGACTGTCGCCAGCTGGCAGAACTCGTCGTCCGACCGAATTATGGATTGCTGCTGCCGGGGACCGACGCCGCCGCCGTCGACGCCGGAAGAGGCGCCTCCGGCCGCCGGCGGCCGCCCTCCGTCGCCGGCGCTCATGCGGCACGGACGGAAGGTGACGGCGCCTGTCGATGGCGAAGCGCGGCCGCTCCTCCGTCCGGGCTAATCCAATGCCTACGCCATCAAATGGCGCCCAGATGAGCCTGCGTCGCGGCGCCCGTGTAGCTCCGCAAAGCAACTGACACGGGAGAGCGCGTGTCTCTTCGAGGAATTTCTACTTTTCCGGCGCCAACGCTCGCGCGCGCGCCCCACCGGGGCAGGCGGGCGGCGCTATTGATTTATGAAGGTTTCGGCACGGACCAGTCAGTCGGCGTCGTCGTCGTCGTCGGCCCTTGAAGCGGCCACTTTACGCGGGAGCGGCGGCAGAAGCGCGCACTGCTTCGACATCGCCTCCGAACTGCCGGCATTCGGTGCCGTCCGAGTCGCGTGGGGAATCGCCGTCGGCGGCGCTAATGGACGGCCATCAAGGCGCGGACAATTGATTCAGACGGGCCCGAGCCTGCCGACAGCGTCGACAACTGAGCCGCTCGCTGACGACGAGAGTTAACACTGACGCAAGGATGGCCTTTGCTTGGGACGAGTTATGGATGAGCGCAAAGAGACACAAATCATTCGATTCTCCGTTGGAGAGACAGAGGTGATGGTTTGTGGAGGAGGGCGGCTGCAGAAACGCAAAGTCCACATTCCCACGGGGCCGGAGTC
>JASAMY010001912.1:0-35621 GCA_030248085.1 Paralinhomoeus sp. GSCO2_6 | reverse complement strand
TGCATCTGCAGCAGCACGCCTTACTCCACCCCGTCCTGTCCAGCACGCACGCACGCACGTACATACGTACGTACTCGCGCAGGCAGGCGCGCACGGCGCACACGCAAGCGTGCAGGCACGCACGCACGGAGGCGGTCACGCGCACGTACGCGCGTAGGCAGACTGGGCAGGCAGGCAGGCGCGCACCGGACATAGTGGTGGGCCAGGCGATAGCTGAGCGAGTGCATCTCGTCGCTGCTGAAGCCCGATTCATCGTACAGGACGCGGTAGTGGCCCGGCCTGGTCGTGCCCAGGTTCCCGCAGTGCGTCGCCTGCCGCGCGCGTGCGCGCTTGCGCGTGGGCACGCGCCAGCGCGCGGAAGCGAGGGTGCAGACAAGGAACCTGGTAGTAGTCGTGCTCGTCGCGTCGCGTGATCTCGCGGTCGACGGCCGTGCCGGCGGGCACGTTGCGGGCCTTGCCGCACTGATCTCCCACGTTCTTGGCGTACATTCGCGTGCTGTGGCCCTTCTGCACGACCACGTACGTCAGCTTCGGCGCGTAGTCGGCGCTGCACGCGGCGCACGCCTCCTTCAGCGCGCACAGCTCTACGTCCAGTACCTATGCACGAGAAAGAGAGACATGGAGCGCGCTTGGTTGTGCCTGTGCGTCACCAACAACATGCACCGTATCAGTAAGTGGAAAAGGGAGTGTGGTGGAAACCCAATCGGACGTCAGCCCCCCCCCCCCCGAACGAATCTACAGGGTGTCCCAGCCTCGACTTAACCTCTTTGTTCAAGTGTATCTCAGGGATGGGTGATGCGATTTTGATGAAATTTTAAACGGTTGTAGAAATCAGTCAAACTTAGATGTTCTCCAATTTTCAGAGAAATCCATGGCGTTCCTCAAAAGTTGTGCGCAAAACAATTTTGTGTTTTCCCAAACTTTCCTAAACTGTAGTGCTGTTTTTCAAGCTGCACAAATTTTTTTCGCGACAATGTCGTGGCAGAAATTATCGTTGGAACAGCGCGTTTATGTTGTAAAATAATTTTACAAAACGGAAAATCAAGCTGAAGTTATTCGCCGATTCAAAATTGAATTCCCAACGACCAAAGCGCCGTCGAAGCAGACCGTCTTAGCAACCGTGAAGCGCTTCGAGGAGACTGGTGCAGTTGCCAATCGTTCTCATCCGATGCCAAAGCCGATTAGAACTGAGTCGACTGAGCAGCGCATTCTGCGCGCGATCGAGAAGTCTCCAAAGAAGTCGACTCGGCGTCTCTCAGCGCAGACTGGCATCTCAAAGTCAACCGTTCACCGCATCCTTCAGAAGGCGCAGTTGCGGCCCTATCGCCCGCGACTTTTGCATGGCCTGTCTGAGGATGATCCTGACAATGCCCATCGAAAACGCGTCAGAGCACTTAGGTGCTGAGCTCTGCTCGAAAATCTGCAGATCAGTGATCAAACGTTGCGAAAAATGCGTTGATGTCGATGGCGGTCTTTTTAAAACTGAAACCGTGTTCGATTTTACTGAAAATTTCAGAATATCTAAGTTTGACTGATTACTACAACCATTTAATATTTCATCAAAATTGCATCACCCATCCCTGAGATACACTTGAACAAAGAGGTTAAGTCGAGGCTGGGACACCCTGTACATAGTACACGAAAATAGCGCGAATGAAGCACACCAAATTGACCCGTTTTGACGAAACAGTGCGTAGGTATTTATACGCTATTTTGGTGCAGCATTTTTCATTCTGTAGCGCACAACCCACCCTCCACTTTTGGCTCCTGTGAGGCAACCACCGGTCTGATTCCGTTAGAGGTACACGCGCGCTTCTGAAAGCGTGCGCGCGCGCGTGCGTGCGACCTGCTCAAACTGCGATTCGGAGACGCCGTCTCGAAAGACGACGATTCTGTCCGGTTTTGCCAGTGTGTTCGCCTTGAACTCTCTGATCCGCTGCTCAAACTGCTTGGTCAGGTTGAACCGCACTTGCATTGATCGATCAATCTCCGACTTTTGCACCTGGAAGTGCGGGCCGCGCTGGCGAACAGTGGCATAAAAGCGATCAAAAGCAACCCCCCCCCCAACGTCCACTTTGGTAGATGACGCCCCCCCCCCCACCACAGTTACTTTTTACTTAACAGACCCTCGAAGTTGGCGTGTTCTGCTGTAGGTGGGAACTGCGCTGCACACGCATTCAATAGCAATCGCCCCTTGCAACTCAAAAACCACTCTAATGTGAGGATTTGGTCGATTGTGCAAGGTCATTGTCGCTGTTCGCCGCTTCGAAACTAAACCTAAACCTTTAAAGCAGCCCCCACCCCCCTGAAGAAGACCTCATACTACTCGACACATCTTTTAAAAGTGCTCCAGATCAACACTGAGACCGACTATCCATTCGAATTGTTGTTGCTAGAATTGTCTGAATAGTCGAACCAGGAAGGAGACGGCGTAGCGGAAGGCGTCGACGTCGACGCTGCCGACGACGGCGACTACGGAGAGCTGAGCGTCGCTCGAGCCGCGTTGGCCCTGACCTGCGACGCGACGACTGTCTCCGGCGCACTACAGGCCAATTCACACTCCACCGGTCGGCAAAGCTCGACCGAGGAGCTGCCGGTCAAATTCAGATTTGTCGAAGTTCGCCGGTGCCGACCGGAGGTGTGTAAATAGGCGTATTTGAAAAGGCCTCTGACCTGGATGACTAACGTCGACGCCGATGAACAGCGTCGGCTTGACGGGGTCCGTGAGGCGGCTCCAGCTAAAGCAGAGGATCGGGCGCTGCAAAGGGTGGGATGGGGACTGGCAAAACGGACAGAGGGTCGGCGTCGAGTAGCCAGGAGACGCCGCCGAGCTTTGCGTTGATCTTGAGCGCGAGATTCAGCAGGACGGACTGGCCGCCCTTGTGCACCTTCTGCACCGTCTGCAGGCGGACCACTTGCGTGGCCAGGCCGAACTCCTGGACGCCGCAGCGCTTGATCCAGTCTGCAAGACAGTCCACACAACCAGAGTAGCGTGGGTAAAGAAAACGTGAACGTGCGCGTGTGGGACGGCCCAACGATCGCAACGTCGCTGGTTCGAAACCCGCTAACGACAGCCACATTGTTCGCGTTTGGAGCAGTTAAAGGGCTTCGGTATCAAATGGCGGCCCGCCTTGGCTCGCAGGCAAAGAACGCCGTGTAGCGATAGTGAAACAGTGTTACGATGCATCGTCCTATGGTGCTCGAGTCAATAGGAACATTGATTGACGGAAGGTTGACGCACGGTAGAAGGTGTCGTCCTGGCCCTCGAAGATGACTATGGCCAGGTCGCAGAAGTACTTCTGTGCGAGCGCGAACCGCTGTCGAATGTCGTCCTGGTCGTGGATGTGCTCGAAGAGGCCGATCTGCGTGAGGTCGCAAAGCGGCTTCTGATCTTCCAGCTTCAAGCCCTTGCTGCGCAGCGTCGCCACGAGGCCCTCGAAGAAGGCGCTGCAACGACGACGCACTGGCACATCAGAGCCATGCACCAACTTACACGAAGCTTGGTGACTTTTCCTTGACCTTCTCACCTTTTGATCCGGAGGCAAAGCACCACACCCCCCCCCCCTCCATCTCTGCCAGACGGTTACAGGAATGATCCAAGTCCAAGCTAAGACGACCGTCGCTTGAGCGACACGACGCACGGCACTGGCTGTAGCGTGCACATTCACAAGAACTCACCGCAGAGTTTGGTAGTCGCGAGGGTATCTGTCGCGGTCGAAGGTGAAGAAGAGCGCGATCCTTCTGCACTCTGCCGGACGACTGTAGCTGCGTCTCGGCTGCTGGAAGACGCCGTCGCCGCGGTTGGGCCGCGTCGCCTCGTCGGCCTGCACGCGTCTCGGAGGCCTGCGGACGCGCCACTCGCAGCAGCCGCTCACTCCGTAGCGGATGGTGAAGGGCTGCGCGACGCGGCCCTCCACCTCGAGCATGTGCGGGTCGACGGCGACGCCGAACGCGCGCAGCCAGGCGTTCTGCTCGCTCTCGAACAGGCGGCAGCCCGACGACATGAGCCGGTACACCGTCCGCTGGTGCGTTGGCGCGTCCATGGTCGACGCCTCAAGCGGGCGACGCGACGCGCATGGCAAGGGGCTCTGTGCGACTGCGAGGCCACTGCTGACCGTCGTGAACTTGGCCCTGACGGCCTCTGAGAGGATGGGACGCTTATTCGTCGACTTCACGAAGCAGTTCTCCATGGGGAAGTAGGCCGGCCTCACGGTGCCCGACACGAGCACGGGCAGGCTGTGCGCCCACCGCAGCGGCGGCAGGCCCAATGCGTCCCGTCGACGATTCGAGTAGTCGGCAACGGTCACCGCCTCGCCATTACACACGAATCTGCAGCCGGGCAGATTTGTACGAGCAAGCGCAGCGCACCGGCCAACTCCTTTTTCGCCGGTTCACCCACTCGATCTCTGACGCAGGCGGGCCAATGCCGTGACACTTCCTTTTCAGTCCACAGATGCGCTCCTTGAAGGCCATTCCCTTCAACTCCTGCGTCACAGTCCACTTTTCTTGCTCAGTCAGCCGCCTCCCGGACTGCACGGCGTCCGATCTGTGGCGGTCTCTGAGAAGTCGCTCCACGTACTCGACCATCTCCATCTCCTTGGGCACGACGAGGTGGGTCGCTGAATGCACTTGTGTGTCTCCACAGTCCGCACGCGCACACCGTTGCACACGCACACACACACAAATGGTTAGGTTATGAAAGCACCTTTTTAGTGTCACCTGGCCATGTCTTGCACGTGATAATTACGGAAATGGTTGGCGGGCGTTGCACTCAAGTCAGTGTTTGCCTTCTATGATGCCTGCGCAAAATACTGCGCGTTTGCTTCACTGTGCCTTTGTACTCAAGTTTCGCCGTGTTTCGCTTATGTGGTTTGCATGTATTGCTGTCATGCGTAGATAAATAAATAAATAAATAAACAAACACACGCACGCACGCACGCACGCACACACGCACGGTTGAGATTGACGTAAGGGGTGCAGCTGGCGCCGCCCACGGTGACGGTGGCGAAGAGGCCGCGCAGCGCCTCCTTGCCCTCGGCCAAGTAGCAGCGCAGCGCTGGGTCGTCGCGGAAGTAGCTCGCGCTGCCCACCGAGTAGTACTGGGCGCAGAAGCTGAACTCACAGCAGCAGCAGCGATCCTCTTTCACCAGCGTCCCGGCCCAGTGGCAGTGGACACACTGGCGGATCTAGGATTTACTCACAGAGGGGGGAGAAGGTCAAATTTTCACTGCACAAGCTACACTACTATGGAATAGACAAAAATGTCGGGATTTTTTAGCTCCCTTACGAGTCAAACGTGAGTTGGAAGAGAACCACAGCGCCACAGGCAAAAATTTTGCGCTTGTGCTTGTGCTCGCCCTTCTTTCCTTCTTCTCCCCTGACCTCTCCCCCTCCTTCCCCCCTAAATCTGAGCTGACAGGAGGGGGAGACCACCCTCTCCCCCCCGTCTGGATCCGCTAGTGAGTGGACAACGCGCACCGTTCGATGGGGCAGCGCTGCGCTTGGCTGAGTACGAGCTCGACGCACTGCGCGGCGCGGCGGTCCGGCGCCGGCGCCCGCTGCTGGCCGCCGAAGCGCAGAGGCAGCGCCGCCTCCTGGCTCAGCTCCACAGTGACGCGCGCCGCCCACTGCCGCCTGTCCGAGCCGAACTGGACGCTGACGTCGAACTGGCGCGACTGAACCAACGAGAACGAGTCCTGCGCTCGTTGCGACAGAGCGAGCGAACGCACGGCCACCAGTAAACACTGCTGCTGACTGAGTCTGGAGGCCCGAGACCCGTTGCATAAAACACTTGTAACAGGTGAAAATTTACAAGTTACAAGCGATTTTTCCGTAGGGGCCACAAGCTAGGGGGGGGGGGTCAGGGGCGGTTGTAAAGCATACCCGAACAAAAGACAGGGACAAGACATGTTGGAGGGGACGGGGGAGGGTGTATGAATAAAAAAATACGCAACGAAATTGCATCTGCTAAATCGGTACTTCATTTGTTAAAATGTGCCCAAATGGGGTCTATATAGCGAATAGCGTGATATTGGTGGTAGAACACTAAAAAGCACGCAATTTTATAAAGCTGGAGAAGGGGTTTCCGAGGAAAATTCCGAGTTAGCACCACTAGCGGATCCAGACGGGGGGAGAGGGGGGTCTCCCCTCCTGTCAGCTCAGATTTGGGGGGGGGAAGGAAGGGGAGAGATCAAGAGGAGAAGCAGGAAAGAAGGGCGCCCACAGGAGGGAAATAGGCAGATTTTTACGTTTTCCGTGGATTTAGGGACTCAAAAGCGCAGAATTTTTGCCTGCGGCGCTGTGGTTCTCTTTTAAACTCACGTTTGATTCGAAAGGGAGCTACAAAATCCCGTCATTTTTGTCTATTCCGTAGTAGTGTAGTTTGTGCGGTGAAAAATTGGCCTTCTCCCCCCTCTGTCAGAAAATCCTGGATCCGCCAGTGGTTAGCACTAGATAGGAGGGTGGTCAACCTCGAGGTAGAAAACGGGTGGATCAAGCGTGCGAGTGAGGTGGGGGGGGGGCATTACGCGAACCTAGGGACGCGAAGGGACACAGGCACCAGGCACGCACGCGCTTGGGTCCCAGGTCGAAGCGAGCGACGGCGAACGCGAGATGGCGTCCATCGTAGACAACGCCGTGTGGAGAGCAGAAGCTGTCGGGGTGCTCACCGACGGCCTGCCAGAACGCGGCGGTCGAACGCTCCCTGTAATCCTGGCGATCTCTTTCCTCCACTCAACAAATGTGGCAGAAAAGCGACCGCGAGCACCGATTCGAGATTTTGTCGGTGATGTCGACTTGGACGTGGTACAGATAAACGAGGGTGTCGGTCGTGACGTCCAGCCGGAAGTAGTTGACGGCGAGGTCGATTTTCCTCCCATACGTCGCGTAGTTGGGACGCTTGGCGAGCGTGTGCGACGGCTGGGAATGTGTTGGCGGTCTGCGCAACGTCTGACAAGCCGGGCCAGAATGATGTAATCGACTTCTCGGGCAGGGCAGGCAAGAGGGAAGCGAGCCGCACAGCACCATTTGAGGGGGGGGGGGGGGGCGCACCGTACCCGCAAAAAAACAAGCAGGAACGAGCAACATAAACAAACAAAGAATAAACAAAAACGTAAATAATTTTCGGTCAAAATATATGGTCAACGAACTAAGACCTTAATCAGGCTTGCTTGCCAGAGGTGTAACTGAACATCGAAAAGGGGTATGTGATTCTCATACTTCCCAGAAGTCGAGGGGGGGGGGGTAACCTGCACGGCACGGTATAATTGGTAATTGAAATTGTTGATACTTGTTTGCTTGAACTGCTTGCAGATCACGGCCTCAAAACACCTGGATTGCCTGGGGGAGCATGGAGAGGCATGGGATGATCGGTAGCCTGTAGTCAAAACAGGTTCGACCGAAGTCGCAGTCGTCTATTTTTGTGAACGGATTGCTTGAAGCTGGGAGGGAAGACCTGAACGGGGCAACCCCCCCCCCCGCCCTACCCAGTTAAGACCTATGTTGATTACACCAGTCCAGTACATGTGGAGAATCAGAAGCTGCGCGGGACGCACGTAGTGGACGGGCGAAAGGCGCTTGTGGGCGTCTAAGGTGTAGGAGGAGGCGCCGCTGCTGGCCGATGCGGCTGCTGACATGGACGAGGCGGATGACGGCGTCGCCACTGACGACGATCCGGCGCTTCTGCCGCCCTTGCCACGACCGCGGCCCTTGCCCGCTACCGTGCTCACTGCCGGCGCCCGCTGCTGCTGCTGCTGCTGACCAGGGGCAGTCGGAGCTACGCTCTAACACAACAAGTCAGGCACAAGCAAGTTGTCAGCAGCAGGGCGCTGGGGGTGGACAGAGAGCCACACCAGTGTTGGTTGCACTTGCGCGGCCAACTCTCTCGGCATGCCCCGACCTCGGCCTTTGGCCTGCGCGGCCGTCGGTGGCGGGGCGGGGGCCGCAGCAGGCGGTGACAGCGCGGTCGCTGAGAGGTCCAGCGACGCCATCTGCTGGCCGGTTCCTTCAACGGCCTCAGCAGCAGCAGCATGCTCTTGCTGAGCCGGCGGTCGCGCGCGGAGGCCTCTGCCAAAGCCCTTCTTGGAAGCGTCCTTTCCCGAATCCTTATTCTCCATTTGCGTGGTGGTGGTGAGTGGCGAATTCTTGTGTTAGTAGTGGCGGTACGAAATTACGAATGGGAGAATTGGCCTGCACAGGACTACAGGTCTGGTATTCTATAATAATGGTATCCAACGTTGTTTTGTTTATTTCGACAAATCATCCAAGATGCAAACAGCAATGTACACGTAACACAACAGACGTTACAACGTTAAACGGGCAAAAGCTAAACCATTGTACCAGTGAACCATTGTACAGACCTATTTTCTTAGGCTTGTGCCTCGCTTAGGCTTAGGCTTTGCTTAGGTTATGGACAATGGTACAATGGTTTGCTAACACTACAGCTGCACAAAAGGTAAGATTTTCTTAGTTTTAGGCTTTGCTTAGGCTCAGGCTTAGGCTCAAGCTTTGGCTTAGGAAGGATAGGCTTAGGTCCGTACAATGGTACAATGGTTTAGCTTTTCCCGTTAAACGTTATCGTCAAACCGGAAGTTGGGGGGTGGGGTAGGAGGAGGAGGGAAAAGCTAAACCATTGTATTGTATTGTATTGTATTTTTATTTGCCAACACACGTAACCACATACAGCAAAAGTCCGAGACATGGCGCGCGACGAAGTGTACATCGTATACATGCAAGAAACCTGGGCGAGAGTACAAACAGCAGCACGGCACAGCACATTGTCGCTGTCGAACAAACAAACGCGCAGGAGTACACACAGTGCTAACTACATTACATAATGCGGCCACAAGGCGACAGGGCGCGATACCGCGTACTTCGCGTACTCCGTACAAGCACAGGGCACGCATTTGTACAGACTCTGCTGCCTGCGGAAGATGTGTTGGCGTGGTCAGACGACACTTTTCAGTGATTTACGATCTGGCCACAAGGAATTGAGTGAGATTTTCAGTTTTAAGTCTCCTGTTAAATGTTGACAAAGAGGTTGCATTGACCGTATGAGGCGACAAGGCGTTCCAGGCGGCAACAATTCTGTGAGAGAAGAGAATTGTACCATTGTACGGACCTAAGCTAAGCCTAAGCCTAGCCCAAGCCTAAGCCTAAGCCTAAGCAAAAGCCTAAGCCTAAGCCTAAGCAAATCCTAAAACTAAGAAAATCTTATCTTACCTTTTGGGCAGCTGTAGTGTTAGCAAACCATTGCACCATTGTCCATAAGCCTAAGAAATGCCTAAGCCTAAGCGGCAACCCTTGGCCTGACGTGACCTAATTATTTTCGGTCTTGGCCAGACGTCACCTAATTGTATTTGGGGCCACACGGCCAACGCTGATACAGTAAGCTATTTGTAGCACATCTATAATGAAAACAGTGGTTTGCTCGTCTACAAAATAATCATGCTAGTTTAACTCTTTCTGAAGGGACTTCAACTACTTTTCGATTTCGCGTATATGACAGGCAGTATATTTCCAGGCGTATTGATCGTGTGGTCGTTGGGATCCACGTAGTTGTTGGTGTGGTTGACGCGGTGTGGTTCACGGATGCTCAAGGAACCCAGGAGATTTCCTTGAGCATCCGTGAGCGCGTTGAGGCCGTTGTATCCGGCCCACACATCACTGATGAAACGCGTTCCGCCAGCGACGTGGTCGCGAATCAGGAGCAGCAGCGTTCTCGCGTCGCGCCGGTCGACTTCGAAGAGGCGAAGCTCACTGGGTCCCCGATCGTTGCGCAGTACGAGTCCGAAGACCCAAGGACCGTGGACGCGCTGGCCGTGCTTGCAGTTGTTTGCTCTCCGGGGCGGCACGTTGTTGCCGCCCAACAGGCAGCCGACGTTGTCTTGCGGCGACCGCGAAACAGGCTTTCGTCGACTTCCACCGTTCAGCCGAAGCCGCCCATCTTTGGCTGGCACGCAGCGAAGACGTGCGTTGGGTCCCCCCTCCCCCTGTGAGCTGTGGTGACTCTTCATCACCAACCCCCTCCCATCACATTGTGAACGTTTGACACGCCGCAGATCATCTGGACGTTGATACGATTCATTGTGTACGGTAGTGTCAAACATGGTGTGGCCCTAATTCATATTACGCATTAGGTGAACCAGGTGAGGTGTCAGTTAAATGCAGCACACGTTAAATGCAGCACACGTTGTATGTGATAAAGGAAGCAGGCATGCAAGCAGGTGATGTATGCAAGCAAGTTGACTTCCACGGCTTTTCTTGGCTTAAGGTTGGGCTTAGGCTTAGGCTTTGCTTAGGCTTAGGTTTTTGCTTAGGCGTAGGCTTTGCTTAGGCTTAGGCTTAGGTTTTTGCTTAGGCTTTAGCTTAGGCTTAGGCTTTGCTTAGGCTGAGGCTTAGGTTTTTGCTTAGGCTTTAGCTTAGGCTTACTCTTAGGCTTAGGCAGCGAAAGTCGGCTTGCCTGCATACTTTACCTGCCTGCATTCTTTATCATATACAACCTGTGCTGCATTTAACGTGTGCTGCATTTAAGCGTAACCATTAGGTGACGCTCAAATAATTAGGTCACGTCAGGCCAAGGGTTGCCGCCTAAGCAATGCATATGCCTAAGCTTACGCGAGGCGTGAGCCTAAGCCTAAGCAAAGCCTAAGCCTAAGCGAGGCGCAAGCCTAAGAAAATAGGTCTGTACAATGGTTCACTAGTACAATGGTTCAGCTCTTGCCTAGGAGGAGTAGGGGCCTTTGGAGCGGGGAAAACTCGATCCATGTGCACCACGTGCACCATGTGCACGAGAGCTTCCGTATTTCGGTGCGACATTTTCTCTCCTGTCTCTCCGTCGAATACTTTTAGAAACAATATCAATTTTGTTTATTTGAAATGTTTGCGTCTGTTCTTTATATCAATTCAATGTTATTAAGCTTTATTATTTATCTTGTTTTTACTGTTTTAATTTTTGTGTTACGCGATACACACGGCAACGATAGATACACTCAATAGTTATTAAGGTAGTAAATGACAGCGTAGTTCGCGACCACAACGTCAGCCATGACCGAGCGAAACGACTTAGGGTAGCCCAGGGATCAGAAGAAGCAGTCGCCCACTGCCACCTGTGGGCTGTCGGCTTCTGGGCTGGATCAGTTGCTGGAGGCCGCCGCGTGTGGGAGGGGTCTGGCGGCGCTACTCGGCTGCTGTCGGGCTTGTGACGACCGACTTGCAGGACGGGGGCGCCGACCGGCACAGCCAAGGCCTGCCAACCGTGCCTTGCAATTGCAAACCGCCGTCGTCGGTTGCGTGCCGTCGCGTGTGGCGGTGGCGTCGACAAGCTGAGCGTTGACGAGTGACGTCGAGCCGCCAGCTCGTGTTACTCGGTCGGCTGGCGTGTCGGCAATCCTTGTCGACGCTGCCGGGACGACGTACCTAGTCGTCCTGTCCGGCATCGTCTGCTGTCCAGAAGACGGAGAGCTGCGACAGCGCGCCCAGACTGACGTTGACGACGACGAGACGACGAGTCGGCACAGTTGCACGCACGTGCCGACGCGTTGCTCGGCTCGGCAGCCGGTTGGACTTGGAGCAACAACTGGTTACAAGATCTGCTTTGCATCCATCCTCCAACTTCGCTCTATTCTGAATTTGACTACCTATTCATATTTTTGACAACTTACCCTGCCTATGTTTTAAAATTTAATTAAGCCTAAGCCTGAGCCTAAGCGAAAGCCTAAGTGAAAGCCTAAGCCTATACCTAAGCAAAACTTCCTAATTCCATGCCTAAGCCTAAGCATATGCAAGGCCTAAGCGTGCGTGCGTGCGTGTGTATGTGCGTGCGTGCACGTACGTGCGTGCCGATAAATGCAGTTTTGGTGTGTGTGTTTGTGGTGTCCTAAGATTTGTCCTGAAAACGAAGAAGAGAGACTCAACGCTGCTTCCATTTATTGGGTTGCACGGGCTCAAATTGTCGTGGCTGGGTGCGACGTCGTCCACAAATACACGCGCGGACCGATGGTTGCCTCTCAAATCACAGCTGTCGTTTGCCTGTTTGCCTCGTTGTCCAAACAAACAAACAAAACAAATATTGCACAGGAAATTGAATGTGTTCGAGAATGAGTGGAGATCCGTTTGAAAGCCCTTTTTCTCCGCCGAAAGACGCTGGCTGCTTAGTCGTCCTTGCTGCTCGGAGGGCGAATCATAAGGAAGGCCGTGCCTGCAAATTCATGTACCGTAGCAGGCATACAGCGGACTACAGTAGTAATAGTACTGTAAATGTTGAGTGCCGGATCCGAGGCGTCTGTCTGCTGCTCAGCTTCGACCTGTAGCGCACTCTTTGCACAAATCTGTTTGGAAGCACATTGCGTTCGAGTTGTGTTACTGCAGTCAAGCAAATGTACATTATGTACATAATGTACAGTCTTAATGCGCAGTGTACGCAGTACGTCCAAATGTTGTGAATTCAGTAAAGTCAAATACAGTACCCCTCTTTCCCCTTCTCCAGTTGTAGTAGTTGCGGCGCCAGAACGCCGCGGCTTTTTCTTCTGGCGATTCCCCTTCCGGTTCCACTTGCCAGTATTCGGGCAGGCTCCCTAAAAAATTGCATATTTTCAAATTTGTTTCAAGGTCTTTTACAGAAGTTGACGTCGAACATCTCTTGCTAAATCTCCTGGCGCTCTTGATGTTCTGCATGATCATGGGCAGCGTCCAGGTGGTGCGCTTGGGCACTTCAACCCGCATGAAGAATGGACTCCCTGAAAATGGTGAAGATTGCACTGTTTTGACAAGGTTCAAACAAATGAAACAGCACACAGTTTGTTCTGAAGGTGTTATACCATTAGCGCTTCACAAATTTACACCTATAGCTCAATATGGTGCACTTTTTCGCAATTGTAATCAAAAGGAAATCAGCGTTCCGTGCTTTTATTGCTGCTAATGACGTCATTTCGCTCCCGTTCGTTGATGGGTTGACAAGAATAGTATGCACATGATACGCAATGCAGATACCGATTTCATCGTTTGCACATTCTTGCACACATGCTAGTAAGTAGTCCCCAGTTTTGTTGATGGTGTGCTGGTGCGCGACTCACGTTTATCCCAGACCAGTTCATCGTCTTGTGCTTGCAGCTGCTGCTCTTTGGCGGCTGCAGCTGCTGTGGGCGTCGTCAGCCGCGCAGAGGCGGCGGCCACCGCCAGCGCTCCCAGAAGCCACGCGACTTTCTCAGCTGCCATTTGTCCTCTTCTTTGTTCGAGTGGCGCTCTGCTGGCCGCAAGTGTCGACGTCGACGTCGTCACCTCCACTCACGACTTCCGCCGGCCCCGCCCCCGCGCTTGCGTGCGTGCGCGCGTGCGACGATGTTATTGTCGACGGCGTCCCCACCACCCTGCCGTCAAATTAAACACTTTCAGTGGGCGGCCGGCGGGGCGCCGAGCCGAAACGTGATATATACACCCGGTCGACGAGTCGCCTAAAGAGCCTCTAGAGTCCTGGTCGTCGCGTCTGATTGACGAGCGGCCGGAAAGTGGCTTTTCATCCCGCGGTGGCGCCCGCTGACGGCGAGTTCCGTGGAGAACGCTCCTCGAAAGGGCGCCACTTTTGCCGGCGGACCAATTCCGAATTTGCTCCAAGAGCGATGCGTGCGCGATACGCCCTCAGACGAGAGCAGGGAATTGCCCCCCGCGCCGGTTATTGACTACGCGAGAAAAAAAAACAGTGACGCGAGCGCCCAGGAGGGGGGCGCGCAGCCATGATTGTGACGTCAACGGAACGCTCATTCAGCCAGAGCAAAAGTCGAACGGGCGCGCTTTGTGACCGTTTTAGAATCGCATGTCGAGAAGTGTCAAGTGCGAACGTGTTTTCTTGGACGTGAAATCGGATGCAAATGTCGAATGGTTGTGAACAGTACCGTAATCTGCTAGGTAACGTGCGAGTTTCGGTGTAGGTACCATGTAATGTCTTGTGCGCCCAGCGTTGAAACAGTACAAGTGCATAGCCCAGAGTCTGGTACACAATGAGGGGAGACCGCGTCAGAGCCTCTGAGATGCCAAAAGTGCTCGCTAACTCGTGAAGGGTCGACGAACACGTTTGAGCATAACACTGTCACACACTCTCACATACAATGTATTTTCACGTACACATACAAGCAGATACACAGTATGCACCCCGGCACACAGTTATACGCGGTGGGGCACAAATATGATTGCGCAATTGCAGAACGTCAGCCTACTTCATGACGATGATAATCATAGCATTTGCAGAACCAGTTCCCAGTCAGTATCCAATGTTCCACAGCATCGACCACGACACTGGAATCCAGGACCTTGCCAAAAAAGCAAAAAAATGCCACCGCGCGGAAGTTGCAGAGACAGCACGAGGCATCTCTGCCCTCCTCCTCAGGCAAGGGAATCCATCCGAAGACGTCTCCCCCGGGCACCTTTTCACAGGCCGAAGCGGAGGGGAGGACGTGCTCAGCCCGAGAGCTGAGGTGCTGGAACCCCAAACCAGCTGCACCAACCCCGAAGGGACGGGAGTTATTAACTTTTCCGCACGGTGGTGGATGATTGCATAAAAAGACTGCTATATATACCCAGAAGACGAATTGCAACATCGGTTGAGCAGGTTTGAGCATGGCGAGCACAGTGACGAGTGCCGTCGGGAAATCGATAAAGCTGACGGAATATTGATCCCGAGTTCTTCGTCGAAATCGTGCGTAGTACAACGACTAGTGGAGATGATGAAAACCCGTTTTGCCGTTGTTTGTTTGTTCGTTTGTTTGTAATTCGTCTGACAGGGCGCGGCGCGACACGCTTTCACAGCACTTATCACATAGAAGCTACTTTGAGGCGTAGTTTTCAAGAATTAACCTATAAAGGTATGTGAACATATCAAGTAACAGAGCTGCTGGCTTCGTTTCGACGAGTAACCTTAGTGTGAGTAGCAACGATGGTGGAATGTCGCGTATGTCCGTTGTCGTCACTTTCTGTTTCCTGTCGTTAAGAAAATCTGGACTGTAGCTTTCTATCGGTCTGAAATGGACAGGTCGATGTGATGGAAGCGTTGCGGTCTTACGAGCCCCTTTGCCTACACGTTGCCGCACCCTCAATCATTGGCACAGCATACAATCAGGGTGTACGCGTCAGCGTACAACCCTAATATGTGACAACTTCCTCAATGCGGTTTGTAGAATTTTCAGTCGCTTATAACTCTTGATTGCCTGAACCGATTGTGACGAATATAACTCAAAAGAACCGCCTTCTAGACCGGAATCGAATAAGCCATCCACGTTTCGGTACTCGAACACATTAAGACGAAATGTCCGAAAATGTTCCGAAAAAGTGGTGTTTTTTTTTTCCTGTTCTGCACACACTTTTTGGGTCGCCGCTCTGGAACGCTGCTGTCGATTTTGACGAAACTTGGCGTGAACACGTGGTATATAATCGCAATTTTGTGCCCCAAGGTAAATTCGTCTAGGTGCTTCGGATCTATAGTTATGGCCGATTTGGTCATTTTTCGAAACATAGTCGCTTTATTTTGGCCAAAACCCGACAAGAGTAAAAGACCAAAAAAAGCCGAGTAAACAAATGTTTTTTGATTTTCGTAAACAGCTTTACAAAGAATGTCTGGGGCGCTTGCATGATATTTGAAATTCTCACCACATAATGAGATATTGGCAATCAAAATTTCGGCAAATCCGACCAAAAAAAGTTTGTCACCTATAGGCGCTTCAACCGTTCGTGACACCGCTGTGCTGTAATGACAAAAGTTAATCGTCCAGACTTGGAATAGGTTACTTTCGACAAATGGGAGCGCTCCGATGCCCGTGTCTCTGTCAGCCCTCTTCGATAGGCCATTTTTTTAGGTGTTTTGTTCCAAAAGTTTGTTAGCTATAGACGCTTCAACCGTTCGTCGCAGAGCTGTGCTGTAATGATGAAAGTTACTCGTCTGGACCTGGAATAGGTCACTTTCGAGAATGGGAGCGCTCCGATTTCCATGTTTCGCAGCTCGACCCTCTTGGCGCACCCCCATTTTGGGCAAAATTTGGATCAATGATCGTGCATTATTTTTCATTTCCGGAACGAATTCTGGCGCGTGATAGCTCAAAAGAAGCGCATTCAAAGGGGGAATCGATTAAGTCATAACACGCTTCCATACGCTTGTGCATTACCGAGAAGTTTTTGGAGATGGCTGGACCCACTTTACATAACAAGCTTCTTGGTTCGTCGCCCACTCGCGCCTGCATCAATTGGACGGAAACCTCGCAGGCATCTATGCTCCACATCAAAAAATGAAATCGCCGGAGGGACTCTTGCTACATGCCAGCTATGGTTTACTGGGCACATTCTTCTTTTTACCATGTTCCCTAAATCAAGAGGTCGCTGGTTCGAATCCCAGTAACGCCTGCCTGTGCCTTTGCACGTGTCCCCTTGGGAAACCCATCAGCGTTGCTTTACTGCAGTGTCTCCAGTCCATTTCACATTTTTTGTCTCTTTTCTAGGTTCTTTTACCAGAATTTTGGTAATTTTTTGAGCTGGGAAAAATATTTATGGACGAATGCTCGCTACAGCCCCTGATACATGAAAATGACACATCTGCACACCCGCACGCACGCGCACGCACGCACGCACGCACGCACGCACGCACGCACGCACGCACGCACGCACGCACGCACGCACGCACGCGCGCGCACGCGCGCACGCACGCACGCACGCAAGCACGCACGCACGCACGCACGCACGCACGCACGCACGCACGCACGCACGCACACACGCACGCACGCACAATGTGTACAGTGGTACACGCTTTTCGTAAGCTTTATGGTGCAACACTGAGCATGCGTCCGTTCTGGTCTGCTGCTGTGGGTTTGTATGTTTGTGCGTGCGTGAGTTTTCGATTAATCTTTCTTTTACGAAAAAACACTGTATTAAGGAAAATTTTGCAGGTGGCTGCAAAAAAAGGAGAATATGTGACGCTCCTTTAGGCCCAGTTTGAAAAAACGCGGTATTAAAAGTAGCCACTTCATCAGATGATCAACTTCAGTTTGGACAAACCGTGTATAATCGAACCAAGCGCAGCAACACGTCACATATTCGGCGTTTGTTGTGCGAGCCATTTGCCACACAGCCACAACACTACCACTATCAATCCACCCTCACAAACTCTTTCATCTCTCTGACGATGCGCATCATTCATTAGGCATCGTATGGATGGACACGGCACACAGCCAAAGATTCTGCATAAATAATTTCGCTACCCTGCCCATCTTAAATTTTTAATATGTGCTTACAGCCTGCTTGTAGCTTGCCCTTACAGTAAGTGATATGCACCATCAATTCACGATCTTGAGTACCAAGTACATTGTATACCCTACATTCAATCTTCGATTCTCGTTCATCTTTGTTCTGCTTCTGTTAGCCTGTGCCTATGGACGGACGGAACTGCCATCTGTAGACGTCCAGTCAAGGACAAGGCCCGCTCTCGTCTCTGAGTCCAAGGAATGGAAGGCCTCGGTCCTCATGCAGCCTGGACTGCCTTTCCAGTGATCCAAGCGAGCACAACAAACGCCGAATATGTGACGTGTTGCTGCGCTTGGTTCGATTATACACGGTTTGTCCAAACTGAAGTTGATCATCTGATGAAGTGGCTACTTTTAATACCGCGTTTTTTCAAACTGGGCCTAAAGGAGCGTCACATATTCTCCTTTTTTTGCAGCCACCTGCAAAATTTTCCTTAATACCACACCAAAGCTACTACAACTATCTGAGCCAGGTTGGGGCTAGGATGGGGGCCGTTTCAACGCCCACCCCATGACGGGACCCCATGAGTCAGTTTTACAATTGGATGTTAAGAACGGCTCCGTCGGTTTCGCCTTTCGCAAGAGCGTTCAATTCAAACGCAAATTTGAGCAAGCTGTCGTTTTTCGCCGCTGCTTTTCTCGTCGTTCTCAGGCAGAGTGCGTCGCCAGAGATTTACAAGAGAAAAGATACTACTGGTTTCGGCATCGGTTGTGCAGTTGATTCAGTTGCGTTGGCTTCCAAACACCAGTAAGTATGTCGTTTGATGAGAACGACACTAGATACAAATGCTGCTGTGGCAAGTTGCACGTCACGGTTTGTGCTCGACATTGAATAATGGGATGTATGATCATGATCGTATGCTACGCTCGCCACCTACATTAAGCTTGGTGCAAAGATCATTGGGTACATCGATCTTTGGTTCATCGTTTTGGGAGCTATTGACGCAGCGATCAGAACAGTTGCTTATAGTTTTCGGTAAAAGCGCACGCACGCACGCACGCACGCACGCACGCACGCACGCACGCACGCACGCACGCACGCACGCACGCACGCATGCACGCACGCACGCACGCACGCTTTAGAGGGCAGCACGTGGAAGCAAGTGTCACGATATTCTTCTACCTGTTTTGGAGCTTTCTGCAAATGTTTGTTACACTAAGTCTGCTTCATGGCGTGCGAAGAGAAAAGGCTGCCTATCTGCTACCCAAGCTTGTTGTCATGGTCTGTAAACGAGTTTTTATTGCGCAATTAAAATATTATACACACAGACCGTAATTCGCTCGAATCATTGCGGATGCGGGGCCCGCAATTTCACATTTTTTAAGTCGTCGTCATTACATTGTATTGAACACGTCAAACAAACAAAGAAATTGTTCCAAACAAATTGCAAAATTGCATGTTCAGTAGACAATGTACGTGTAGGTCATGGGTCTCATGTGCACGACTGCCGCAGCGGTATTTGTGCTCATAGCAGCCGCCTTTGGCGGTGCGCTGCTCACGTCCATGCTGGGCGTTCAACACCCGAACGAAGGGGGAAACGCTGGAAGCGAGAGATTGAGTATGCTGCCTACCGAATTGACATTAGCAGGAGAGAAAAAACGCCCTAAAATTTGCAGTGGGGTGGGGTGCAGTCTCCCTCCACTCCTTTTGAGAGTTCACCCGCGTGCGAGATTCAAATAATATTTAGACCCCATCTCCCCCCCCCCCGCTAACCGCAACATGCAGCAATGGTGCTCCAGCAGCTGGACGTGAGGTGCTGTCTTCTCAATTCGGCGATATGTACTGGCCACAGGGTCGGGGAGAGGGGTGTGCGTCACCACATGTATCCCTGAATTACGGTGGGCGGATGCCCTTTTAAGCTATTGGCAAACTCGAATGTTCTATAGTTGTGGTCGTCGTCTTGGCACTCCTTCTTCTGCTCTTGATCTTCTGCTGCTTTGTACTGCAGCTGTGGCTCTTTGTGGTGGTCTTGAGGTGCTACCAGTACTTTCAAGAGAAGGCCAAGGTGCGAATCACACTGTTCTGTTTTGTTTTTGCGGACCATGTGCAGTGTGAATATCGAGCATTGTTACAGGTGCATTACGTGATGCGAACGGTGGCGTATCAGGCGCAGCCAACTGCTCCACCAGGTGTAGTTTACACTGCACACTTGCGCACAATTTCAAAGTATACTGTAGTTGTACAGGTATTACGTTTAGTCATGGGTGAAATCATTTATGCTCATTTGTACAATGGGCATCTAGTACCCAAAGCACATGCTTTCAGTGCCCCAATTCGTGCCAAGCTTGGCCTGCTGAAGAATGAGACGTCGGAAGGTGGTGGTGGTGGTGGTGGCGGCCAACTATAGATAGTGACGCAGAACAGTGCGTGTATTTGTGGGATTTCGCTGTGTTTCTGTATTTGAATGCGTTCCGCTTCTGTGAGCGCTGCTTCCATCCTCACGCTCACGTTCGCCTTTCGCAATCGCCAAACACAAAGTAAAGTGTATCTACTGCGTGTCGAGTTGTGCAGAGCTCATCGTTGTGCGTGTAAAGCTGACTGACCATCCATGCACTTTACCATGGAGCGTACCTACCTACCTTCGTGACCTTCTTTGACGTAATTATTCTTCAGATGGGCTAAGACTATTTGAGTGATTGCAATCAATTAAATCTGTGGGCACTATTTACTTTGCAAGTTTGCCTTACTTAGCATGACGACATTTTTGAAAATTTTTCAAAAGCTGTGCCTTTTGTAGTATCCTCTTGTGATAGGTACATTTGTCGTGCTATCTTCTTTGCGTGTGGGAGCGTTTTGGGTGCTTTTTTTATGCTTCCTGTAGCGCGACTCTCACGCTCGTGCGTAACTCGTTCGGGCGTAACTTTCTGCTTGACTGAAGTTTGGAAAGTGAAGGAAGTCGTCGATTTATCTCGGTTTCTCCTTGCAAGATGGCGTGTCAGCTGACGGTGAAGGTCCATCCGGCGGTGACGTTCTCCATTGTGGACGCATTCGAGCACAAATGCTGCGTGCCGCCGCTGAAGAATCGCAAGGAGGGCATTGAATTCGGCACCGACGTTGTTGGCACTGTGGGCACACTCGTTGGTGAGGACTAGGAGAGAGCGATTTATCGACATAAGAATAAACAAGACGCGTTTTTGAGCGTTTGCACTTTGCAGCCCACATATGTTCTTCAACAAATCCTTCGGGATATTGCGTGTAGCAGTTAGCACTACTGATTAAGTTGCATTTCCTTCTCCTTATTATACAAAGCCTGAAACATTTGTGTAGGTGGGTGGTTGTGTGGTTGTTGTTGCACAACCTCTGTTGCTAAGGGCTTGGGCACTAAATAAAGTTTAATGAAGACCTAAAACTCGAATACTTTGGAGTTCTATTTAGTGAAATAGTGAAAATATAGTTCAAATAGTGAACACTAGTGAAAATATAGTGAAAATTTAGTGAAAATATAGTTCAAACTTACAACTGTCAGGAAAGTGGTCAAAACAAGAGATTTTTGTCTATAAGAGTCCACCGAAACCTGCAGTGAGTGGCAAGCTGGAGTAGCTAAATATCCATGATTTGGGGGAAGTTTCTGGACGCTGTTGAACTATGCCGCCACACAGAGGTTCCGATTGCGTCTGGCTGGAGGACGGGGGGGGGGGGGGGTTGTAGGGTCTATCCTGACAAAAGCTCGGGAGAAGACAGTGTGTAGGGCGTGGGAGGGGGGATGGCGGCTAGACTGTAGAATTTTTGTACACAAATTGCGTGTACATTGGTAAAAATGGCTGTCAACCTAGTGTCATTTTGGTTTGGCCAACCCATTGCACCTACACTATGTGTCGCCAATTTACTCGTTCGCCCAGTTTTTGGCTTCTTTTCTACACTCTACTTCTAAATTTTAATTGGCAAAAATTCCAGGCGTGCACGAGGGCGGCGGCGTGATCCGCGTGACCAACTGCTTCCCAGTCTATTATGGGCAGCACCGCGACAGTGACGAGGTGCACATGGACAAGAAGGTCAACTGCGACCTCATGAACAACATACGCATGGCCAACCCCCACGAGATGGCCGTCGGATGGTCAGTGCAGTTCCTATGCCGTACACAGGCAACTCGCACGCGCACGCGCACGCTCACGCACACACACACACACGCACGCACGCACACACAGACGCACACACACAGACGCGCACACACAGACGCACACAGACACACACAGACACACACACACACACACACACACGCACGCACACGCACGCACACACACGGACGCACAGAGGCGGGGGTTGTGCAGGTTCTCGACAAAGCCGCAGATCAACGACCACTTCCTCAACCTGCACGACTACTACACCGAATTTGTGCACAGCCAGGGACAGGGTCTGTCGTTTGTGCACAACAGTCTGCTTGACCAATTAGAGTGGGTGACATTTCTAATTAGGCGAGGCGCGCAAGGACACCGCTTCGCGACCCGTAGTGCTGTTGACGCTCAACACGGACCTGCACGGCACCAGCCCCACGCTCGACCTCAAGGCCTACATCAGGTGGGGGACCTTAGCTTCGCGTGCCTGCCTGTGTGTACGTGTGTGCGTGTGTGTTTGCCTGTTCCCAACCGCCCTCTCTGAATCATTCATACTTGTAACCGGGTCTGACCGAGTGGCTGGGGAGGAGGGGGCAAGCTGATTTTTTTAGCTGAATAGGGTCAAGATTAGGTATTTTCGGTAAATAGCGTCTACGTACTGTTTTTCAGCTGTTTTCTGGTCATATAACGCTGAAAAAGCACTGAAAATACCATCACTTACTGACTTTTTTATCGCTTTCGACTGGTTGGGAATGCATCAGATAAATTCTGGGCCCGATGGGGGTGGTCCAGGGGTGCTCTGAATGAGAGTAGAAGTTGAACTGGCCTTTCTGTTGAATTTGTATTTATAATTTGTATTCTTTTCCAAAGTTTTGATTCCAGAACCAAAGCGGGGGTGCCGGGCCTGGAGAGGGCGCACGTCGCCATCTTTAATCCCGTCAACGTCAGAGTGGAACCGACCATGGTATGTCGCCTAATTAGCAAATAAATAATGTGCCGCTCTGTATGGTTTTTTGTCGTATCGTACTACTTTGATAACCCCCTCCCCTCCTCACCCTACCTTTGAAGAACATGGTCGATGTAAATGTTCTTGTGTCAATCTTGGTTTGGTAAATGGAAAACACCAAAATTTTTTTTTACCGGCTGTCTAAGCGTTGCTAGAACATGCCGTGAATGTTACGCGACGTTTATTCATGTGTGAACCGTTCTTTTGTTTCATTGTCTTCGTCAATCACCTCTTTGTGCGTGTGGAAACGTATTGTGGCCGAATTTTTCAGACTTAAATTTCGACCTAAGTTCTAGAGCGAGGATGTAGCGCTGTCGGTCGCAGGCGCCGGACTCGACGCCAAAAAGGGCAGATACCCCTTGCAGGCGGGAGACGGTAATTGTTTTATTGATTAACTGATTTAATTGTTTATTGCATCAACATGCGAATTTAATTGGTCGAATGAATCAAAAGAGTGGCGTTTTGGCAGTTTTCAGCGTAGGATGTTTTTTTTTGCAATTTGCTATGGTTGGCAATATTGAGGTTTGAAAGATTGCATAAGAGCATTGCCATGGAGATACGGTACAAATATGAAAATTTATTTTTTATGCATACATGCAATTTCGTACGAATTTAGCGCTGCTGCAAAAATCGCTGGATGAGATGATTCAATGGGTGGAGCGCATGCGCCAGTACGTCGACGACGTTATTGTAAGACTTTTGTGTTGTTCTGTACGGGTATTCTTTTGTATATTGCTTTTGTATTTTTTGTCCTTGGTGCTTCGAATCCCGTTTTACGTTGCACTTTCAGCAAATGTTTCTAACGCTGTACTTTAGATAAGACCATATATGGTAATATAATTCCATTGCGCTAGGTTGTAGGCTATCTTTTCACTAGGTGACGAATAACACTTCGGTATTTTAATGAGGATTGCACTACAAAGTATTCTGTTTGTTTTTTTTTTTCTAGAGCAGGTGTGCAATGCTATGTATTTCGGTCCGAGTACTTATTTGTTCAATGATTTATTGTGTTGTGCGTATTGTTCCGTTCACTGGCCACTATTTGTGGGCCGTTGATTTAGTCGAAGAAGGTGCCGGCTGACGGGAACCTGGGCCGGAAGCTGATGGACATGACCAACCAGTGCGCGCAGCTCACTTCCGCCCACAAGTTCGACGCCCTCCTCACCTCCAGCGTTCGGGTAAGCACGCGCGAGCTCCGCGGTTCGACACCGGCTCGAGAATCTCCCTTTTTCTCTTCTTTCTTTTTTTTCTTTTGTGGTAGATTGTGTGTTGGTTGAACACGGCTTGTGTTTTGTGAAAATTTATGATGAAAACAAATGTAAAATTTCAGGATTATTTGATGGTGAGCTATTTGTCGGAGCTGATAGCGACGCAGTTGTCGGTTGCTGAGAAGGCCATCTCACTGCAGTAGACTGTCGGTTTTACCCGTTGGAAGATTCTGAGTGATTGTCTTTTGTTTCGTTTGAACAAAAAGACATTAAATACCGTAATTTTTACATGACTGCTTTCGAAACCCATTTATCTGACAGTTCTAGAATGCAAAATTGCCGAAAAAATTACGGTACCTTGGCGGGGTATGCGTCGCTAGGTGCGATTTTTGTTGGGAATAAAGGTGTCTGTTGTTATCCGACTTTTGCGTTGTTCTTTTGCCTTATCGCTAATTTCGTTGTTGCTAGGCTACCCCGTGCTTTATTCGGTTTTGCTAACTGAGTTGCCATGGCAATCCAACTCCAAGACCGATCTCATTGTCAGCTAGTAAGCTGTGTCTCGCTCATTTCTAGCTTGATTAGCCAGCCCGCTGCTAGCTGATACGAGCTGCGCTGAAGCAAACCGCAGCTGACTATAGCTCAATTTGTTGGGTATGGCGCAACAAGAGTTCGCGAAATTGATGGAAATTGGGGAGAATCTAGAAAGTTGGACTGCGTTCTCAGATGAATTGGACAGAAACTGGCAGAATCGCGTCGACGAGCGCACAAAGCGAGTAGGTTTTTCGGCATAATTGCCACAATTACAGTAATTACGCACACGCGTGCGCGCGTGTCAGCGAGTGTAAGGTAGGTGTGTGTCCTGTTTCACACTAAAATAAATGCCTCAGGATTTCGCCAAGTTCGTCGTGGCGCATCGCGTCTCCAGCGCTCTGCCAGTCTACCTGAAGATAATTCGGTGCGGCAATATTCGAATGTTATTTTTGTATAAATATGCTCATTAGTAATGCACACAAAATTGTCACATTTTCTCCAGAATCCTCTGCCGCGAGCCGCGCGGTATCGATTGTCTCTGCGAGTTGTCGCTGGTCGATTTGCTCTGTTCTCTCGCGGGCTATGAGCTCAGCGTTGAAGACGTCACTGTACAGCTCAACAACGACCCTACTGGTGTGTTGGTTGCACTGGCTCAATTAATTAAATTGAACAGATCAATGGAATTTGAAATGAATTCCAGACGCGCTGGAGTCTCAGAAGTGTCTGTCGAACGCGCTCTTTCACAGTCGGGTGGTGAGAGGCCACTTCGTGTGGGTTGTGCGCGATGCACGCGCGAACAATGACGCACGCACACACGCGCGCACAAGCACCATGGAAAATCCGATTTCAGAAAGACGGGCGCTTGCTCCTCTCTGCAACGGAGAATCAAGCGACAGTCGACGGCGCCAGCTTTAACCGTAGCCGTCGAAATTTTAAAATCCGACGGTCTGATTTCGAATTTTAATTTGCAAAATTTTCAAAATTCGCCCGACGAACTGCGGCGTTTGGAGCAGCAGACGCGTTTCTTCGACCTGAGAATTTTCTTTCTGATCACTGCGCTCTGTCAAGAGTTTCGAATTAGGTGTGTTTGTGCGGTCTGTGCATTTTTAATTAGAGATTTATTGAATAAAAGAATAATAAAAAACTATTTAGTTCTCCGTCCGACACTGCTCTAATTGCTGATATCAACAACGTCTTGACTATTCACACGGGCAGTTGGGAGAAACTGATTTTTGATCTGGAAAATGCGCCGGTATCCAAAGGCCAATTGGACATTTGCTCGGAAGTACTGAAAGTGCTGTTCAATTTATTGGTGAATGCCAAGCAGTTGGAAATCTCAGTGGAAAATGAGGTAATCCTTGAAAGTTGCAAACACTTCGTGCATGCTGCTTTCTAGTCTTTCTCACGCAGAATTGTTGTGATTTTCACTTTCCAGACACCGTGGCTCACACTGTTGGCAACTATCCGCCTGTACTTTACTTTTGTAAATGGCACCCAACAATCAATGAAAAGCGACGAAAATTACTGCGAATTCACGAGTCATTTTGTCAATTTTTTGACAGCACTACCGGACTGTTTGTACGGCAGGTTTTGCGAGAGGAAAAGTGACAGTAAAAACTTGACAAATGGGAGTAATTTCGATTTTGCGCCGTTGGACGGATTGTTGAAGTTTCTCGACGCTTCGTTGAATGCGGTTTGGTTTTGGAATTTTTTGGCACTGCAGCACGGAACATACAGACGCCCACGCGCGCGCACTCACGCATGCACGCACGCACACACAAAGAAGAAGAAACTACGTTTAGGAAGGCAGTGACCAAAAAGTGGAGATTCTAACTCCCATTTTGTCGGTTTTAATGGGTGTCACCGCGTCCAACCGCGAATACCGGCGCTATTTGCGAGCTAAGGTTTGTTTTGTGGCATTCTAAGCGTAAGTGCGCAATTGAATTGATAGCTTGTCGTTGTTTTGTCCAGTCACGAATATCGAGAGGCACCAACCACCCTTTGTGTGCATGCACCGGTTCCACGTGTTGTGATGTATGATCGGGAAAGGGGACTCATAATGCCCTGTCCCCCCCCCCCCACCGCTAGCACGAGCTCTCAATCCTACTCAGTTCTCGAGCCAGAGGCCGAGAGGTCTGTACCGTCTGTCTCTGAGAGCCTAGAATCGCAGTCTAGATTTGGGTTTTTTTTAGGCCCAACTATTTTTCCAACAACCCCCTTCCACCAGTACCAGTATAAGTAAGAAATGGTCGGCTACCCCCCCCCCCCCCCACGTTTCGCTCCGCAGACCACCCCCCGCCCCACGTTTCGCTCCGCAGACCACCCCCCCCCCCCCCCCCCCGCACCAAAAGGTGTGCCGTTTTGCCCCCCCCCCCCGCCTGTCAGACCCAGTTACATGTATGTCTAGAATCTCAGTCTACTCCAGTGCCAGTCTAGATCCTGCCACCCCTGCGCGGCGGGGACGTGCAGAGCTGTCCGGAGGAGCAGTGCACGCTGCGGGGCCGCCTCGTCAGGCTCATGACCAGCACCACGGGCAACGTCAAGAGCGCAGCCGCCGGTCTACTCTTCGAGCTGTGCCACAGGAGTGGTCAGTGCCCCCGCGTGCGTGCGCATGCGAATGTGACGATTGATGTGAAGACCATTCATTCCCTGTGCGGGCGCGAGAATTGGACCTGGGTGGGGCCTGTGAGTTTTTCGGTTATTTCGGTGCAAAAACACTCAGTTTGGGAGGGTGGTGGGCGCCTGTGGGGTGCCTGTGTTGGGAATGCCGAGATTGATCGATCACTAACGATCGGTTCAGTGGATCGTTTGGTCAAGTACGCCGGTTTCGGCAACGCCGCCGGATTCCTCACGGATTTCGGGTGTGTCGCCGTGTTTGCTGCTCTGCTTTTGTCACTTTTTTTTGCTTGGAATCGCGTGAACTGACTGACAGACTGCTGGCGGGTGCGGCGGCGAAGAAGAGACATCCGTCGACAGAAGACGGCGAGGCGAGCGAGACGGACGAGAGCGAGACCGAAGACTACGAGCGCATCAAACACAAGTAGCGTCTTTTTTGAGCGGTTTCAAGCACCATACAATTCGCTAGGCGAGTACACACCCTCACTTTAGATATTGAGGTCTTGTCTTGTAGAGTCGGACACACTTGCGATTGAAAGGCGGTCATTTCCCGTACGAAATTGGCTTGGCCTGGGGGGGGGGGATTTTCTCGATCGGAGGCTGGGGACGCCCGTGCATGGCCGTTGGTACGCATGACGGACCTCGAGAGGTCTGTCGTCGACTGCAGGGTGAACCCGGTGCTGGGCCGTGTCGAGGAGCCGCAGCCGCACCCCATGGAGGGCATGTCGGAAGAGCGCAAGGAGTACGAGGCCGTCAAACTCGTGCGTCAGCCCTTCTCTGTCTGCAGGCTGTGCGTGCGTGCGTGCGTGCGTGCCAGTGCTTGCTTCCAATGTCTGGCTCAGAGCAGCCAGCGTACCGACGCCATGTTCAGGTGGAGCAGATCGACCGTCTCATGAAGGCGGGCGTGATCAAGCCGGGCAAGATCGGCGAGGACGGCAAGGTCAAGGAGATGGAGCACGTGCTCGAGATGCAGGCGGCCTCGGCCACGGCAGGCGATCAGTCGCCCCAGACCGATACCGACACCGACTGAGCGGTTTTGCCGAAGCGACAATTGTGCAAGGGCGCCCCCAGTCCGGGAAACTGCAGCCCCCGCCCCCGCCTCCCGTTGTGGTTCGTTCGTGTCGTGTGCAATACCTGTTCGTCGCAGTGCGTATTGCGGTTCTTGTCATTTGTTCGGTGGAACGAATGTTGTATACCATTTCAAGTTGACAATCATGAGTGCACACACACAGTTGTAGGGACAGTACCATGCATGCATATGTAGTTCCAACACGTATGGCGTCTAAGAGATGCAAGATCTAAGAGATGCAGAAGACGGAATAGAAAGACGCAAGTAAAGCAGAAAAGAAATCGCAAAAAAATTTGGAACGCTTCACGATTTTGCGTGTCATCCTTGCGCAGGGGCCATGCTAATCTTCTCTGTATCGTTCCAATTTTAGTATGTGTCTATGGAATAGACAAACATAGTCCCCTTGCACAAGCTTAAATATGCAGTCGATAGCAATGCAACATTTTTGAACCGGGTGAAATGGGGCGACGCCTAGCGGATAACGCACGAAACAAACGCAAATAATAATAAAAATCGATTTTTTCGTCAACATTTCGAAACGAGTCGGAAACGGGCTAGGCTATCTGTTCACGCTGCTGAACGCTAGTGTGAGCTGGGGGAGTGGACGCCCATATAAATGCCATGTACGTGACACACCAAACGAACGGGCCCATGTTGTGGTGGGTGACGTAACGAGGCGATCACCAATAAATCCATCGAGCTCATCTCCCAAAAATCCCAACCAAAGCCCCTCAACGAAGCAACCTTTACAACTACGTTGTCTGGGATAACATTTCACAAGAATGACGTGCTGCTCACTGACTGCATTCAGCGTCAACAGTTGACTGACACTTCGACACGTCGCTTTCGTTCGATCAAAGTTTAACAACGTAGGCAACAAACGACGAAGAAAGACGCAACAGATTGTTCGCAGCGCACTGGACAACAGCTGGCAGGACATTCACAGGGCGCGAGCGAGTCGCGTTTGTCCGTCAGTAGAGGAGTGCAATGTGCATGGAAGGGGGTACAGCATACGACGCTAATGCAGAGCAGGGAAGGAGTAGTTGGTTCAGTCTTGGTCGCGCATCACCTCGTCCACGATGGCCTGCGTGAAGTCGAGCACGTCGGCCGGCGGCAGGCGCGACGCTGCGCACACCGACGCCTCCCTCTCAAAACGCGAACGCAACCCCACTGGTCAGTACTTCAAGCAAGCTGTCTCAGCCAGAGCTCTTCCTAGCCGTGTGTTTTGCGGCTCTCCCTCCGCCCCCAGATGTGAGAGCCAGAAGGGTTGGCCAATTTCCCTCAGCCCTATCAGTGCAACCGCGTTAAGCCGAGTGGGTTGGTGGGGGGGGGGGGGTGTCGCCTCGAGTTGAAGTAGAGCTTGCGAAAGTGTGTGAAAGTAGCCAGTACACGCGACTGCGAACCTGTTTGGCGACTGCTGGCGGGTGTAGGCAGCGTCCGGCGGCGCAGAGGACGGCAGCCGCCAGCAGGAGGTAGTCGGCCTCGAGGGCGCCGCGCAGACTACGCCTTCTAAAGCCCCTTTAGTGAGCGGGTCTGGCTGTGGCTTCCCAGCTGCCTCAAGTCACCCGTCACCTGTCTCCTCCGTCGGTGGGCTGCGCGCGCGCCGCGGGCGGTGTGGGCGGCGCGTGCGGGTGGGCGGAGGAGGCGCCGACGCGCTCGACGAGACGCGCGTAGAGGCGCTCGCGGTTGAGCAGCGCCAGGTCGAGCACCGACAACGCGCACTGCCAGTGGCCCCTCGCCGACGCTGGCGGCACTGCGCCGCGACCCACTGGAACAGAGCGAAGCGAACAATGCACGCGCCTGCGCACGCACGCATGGCTGCGCGCACGCACGCACGCACGCAACGGCACGCACCCATGATTTTGAGTAGCGTCTCCATGTAGGCGAGTGGCGTGTCCAAGGTGGCGGCGCAAAGGCGAAAGTCGAGCGTCTCCAAGACGCGCAACTGAAATCGCACACACTTCAATCAAATAATTAATTAATTAATCTGTTAAAAACATTGTAGTCCACCACCTCCGACTGTCGAACGGCAGACTGCGTGTACCGTTGACCAACCGACTCCAGGAATTCGCACGCTCGTTTCACGGATAACGCCTAAAGAAAAGAAAGAAAAGGCAGTGAAAGAGGAGAAGAAATCAAAAAAAAATTTGGAACGCTTCACGATTTTGCGTGTCATCCTTGCGCAGGGGCCATGCTAATCTTCTCTGTATCGTTCCAATTTTAGTATGTGTCTATGGAATAGACGAAATTAACGGCGCAACACCCGCTTAAATATACAGTGGAGGGTAATGCAACATTTTTAAAGCGGGTGAAACGGGGCGACGTCTGGCGGATATCGTACGAAACCCGTACAAACCATTGGGATTATCGATTATTTCGTCAGTTCTTCGAAACTCGTCGGAAGTAGTGAGGGCATTTTTATGCAATGCGGTGCGGCTTTCACCCTCACTTCCCCAAAGGGAAGCCTACACATCTGTAACTGGTGGTGGTGGTGGGGGGGGGGGGGGGGGGGGTACCCTCCCTACAATTATTCTAACACTCACCCAACCCCCAGAATTTTCTAAAGGACTTTCATCGCCGTCTAAAACAATAAAAGTGATGTCTCTCGAGAGCCTTTTCGGCCAAAAATTCAACAAAATTTGCCTGCGGCGCTGTGTTTTCAGCATACACGATTACACGAAGAATTCTCTAGGTCGTTATTGAGGCTGGAAAACGAAAACTTGTATCAAACCAGGTCACCCCCAAGCACGAGGTCACTCACCCACAGGGTTGCATAAAAAAAAAATTTCAAGTTTTTTTTTTTAAATTAAAAAAAAAAAATTTTTTTTTAAAAATTTTTAAAATTGACTTAGGAGCCATCATTGGCGCCAAATACCTGTACTACAAGATACTTTTAGCCTATTAGAGTGTCAAACACAAGTACTAGTGCTTCCCTAAAGCCTTTAGAAGCGTATTTAGCATCGTTTTAGTCAAATGGTGACAAAGCCGCTGCCTCTAAATGGTCGTGTACGGTATCGCACTATGTTGGGAACCAGTTGGGAACCCCAAAAAGAGCTTGGTTTTGGTGCTAATAAGCAAGTTTATGCATGAATAACTACTAATTGTACCATCTAAACACCATTTAAACGCCTTTTTGCCACTCAAAAGCTAAATTTTACACAAAAACAGAGAAATTTTTTTTAATTAAAAAAAAAATCCAACTTTTTTTTTTTTTTTTTAAAAATTTTTTTTTTAAAAACTTTTTTTTTTAAATTGTGCAACCCTGCTCACCCACCACCCCCCCCCCCCCCCTTCCGTTACACCTATGCCCCACTAGGCCAGACCCGATTACCGCTATGAGTATGGGGGCAAGGTAGAAATCCAATAAGTCCACGCGACCCAAACACGCACGCACGCACAGACGGACGGACGGACAGAGGCGCACACACTGACTCTGGAGTATGAGTGCAACTTGCTGGCGAGCTGCGCGCAGGAGAGGATGCGCAGCGCCATCTGACGACTGACCTTCGCCTCCGTCGCCTCCCACACGGACGCTGCCTCGGCGCACTGCGCCGTCACCTTCGCGTACCACTCGGACACGTGCGCGCACATGAACCTAAAGGGCCGCTCGGACAACAAATTCAAATCGAAGCGACTAAACAATTTGAAAATTATGGGATCAAGCCAGCCCACCTGTCGAAGAGTTCGAGGGCCGCGTACTTGACCTCTGTCGGCAGGCGGAGTTGGGCGCAGATGGTGAAGACGAGCTCCACCGCGCTCGGCGTCAGGAACAAACCCTGCAGTGCAGTCGGGCGTGCGTGCCGGTGCGTGCGTGCTTCAATAGCGACGGACGTGTTGGTGCGCGGAGGCGGCTTCGACGCGCTCGGCGTTGCGCGCCGTGAGAACCGCGCAAAAATCGGCCAGCAGCGAAGCGTCCCACTCCGACGACAAAGTATCGCCCGTCGCAAAGTCCACCGACAACTCGGCCATTTCGTGCTCAACAAATCAACAAATTTAAACGAAATTTACATATAAAGAGTGCTACTAGTCTGTAGAAGAGAGACAAAAGAATTCAAAAGTGTAATCAAAGCACCGCGATAATTTTATTAAGAAAAGAGATTGGTTCGGAGTCTGGCAGTGGCGTAGCCAGGGGGGGGGGCAGGGGGGCGTTTGCCCCTCCCAAAATTTTCAGAGACCCGATTTTTTCCAAAGGGGGTACCCTTACGACAATTCCTGATTAGACACAACATGCAGTCTTGCCCCTCCCAAATCCAAATCCTGGCTACGCCACTGGAGTCTGGGGCACAACGCCTGCGGGACTGCATTTCTTGCCAATGAAGAATGTATTTTCGCAAAAACTACGAATGGGGTGCTTGCTGCTTGTACACAAAGTGTCAAACTGGCAGTGACTTGAAATAAAAATTTAATTTTTCTGAAAATAATTCTGTACATTTTTCTTGAATTTACAAAAATACATATAATTTCAATCAATCGATTCAATATACTTACGCACACGCTAGTGAAATGGTGATTGCGCTTTACAAATTCCCTGGCCTTCCAAACCGAAGTCGGGTTGCCCCTCCCCCCACCCCCAAAGAGTCTGCTTGTGAGCGGGTCCCGCCAAGGCAGACCATGCAAAAATGAATTTGTACCAATTTATTCATTGAAAATGTTTCCACACACCTTATTTAGACACCCAACTGGCAACATGATTCAGTAAGCAAGTCGTTGTGTATGTGAATGTGACAGTGTGCGTTAGTGTGTGCGTGCTCGCGCATGTGTGTGTGTCTGTGTTTACGTCTGCGCTGTGTCTGATCCCGAAGCAATCAACTCAAAGCGTACCCAATCAGGTCAAGGCGTTCTGCACTATTGCATCTGTCACTTTTGCACCTTTTGTGAAAACGGCCCGACGACGCAAAGAGAGTTGTTAGCGGTGCGGTGCTCGCCGCCTCCGTACCGTCCCACGGGCATTGCTTCGGCGAATTCGCCACAGACACGGAAAAACAGATTGCGAATGGACTGAGGAGAATTCTAAAGTTGGCCCAAATGCCGTCATGCTTTCGCGACGCCTACGGTGCGAGGATGTGCGCCTCGCTGTCGGCGATGGGTGCATCGATGGCGCTCTACGTCTTCGTCCTCATCGTCCTCGTCAAGGCGAGGAGACGAGGCCACGCGCCCAGCGACAGCCCGCTAAAGGGAGGCTTTTCTCTATTGTAATTCAAAATTCAAAAAAATACCAGAGAGTAAAACGTCCAAATGCGCTACTGTTTTAAACCTCCTCTCGCTAGCCGGGGACCGTCTGCACTGGCGGACCCTTGCGAATATAGGTGTACTTCGACGGGCAGCAAGTAAGAGAAAGGTGCGCGCAGAATTGAAAGCTGTACGTTGAGTGAGAATTGATTTTGTGCTGTTGGCCGCAAAAAATAATAGAAGCAATCCACTGAAGTCAGAAAAAAATCCAGATCATCGAATGAGAGCCAACTCATAAACTCTGTTATGTAGCTTTGATTTGATAAAGTGGTCACTTCTCAAACAGAAGTTTTCTAGTTTAATGCATGTAGGGTATTAGCTATCGTAACCAATGTAGCTGGAAACCTTTCCAAAAGTCAACTTTCTTTACCATCGTCCTCTCAATGGGAAGTGCTGCAATCTCTGAGAAGCAGCCTCTACACTAAACTCCGCTTTTGGGGCCTTTGGCCGGAGTTGTACGCGGCTCTATATCCCGTACGTGTTTTATGACGGACTTTCAGCATTTTTTATACATTGGCATGGACTTGTTGGAATGGAATGGAACACGCCACCACCAATGGATGTGGGGATTTAGGGTATTGATTGCTCTGTACTGCATTGTTATTTGTTTATTTAGACAAACATGGCAACTTGAAGCGACCGTTGTTGTTCAGCGTACAGTTTTGTTCTCAAAAAATGTTGTTAGCACTTGCATTCGGCTAACTAAAGCCTTGCATTGGTGTTTGGCGTCAGTAACGTTGTGCTTTCATCGCCCTTCCGTAAATGCCGTGAATGCCGGTTGAAATTCCCGCCTGATGTATTCAGTCAGCTCCACAATCCCTTTTCCTCACGAATTAGCACCCTTGCAATATCCAGATGGGCACTTTTACAGTGGAATAGGCTATAGGCATGTGGGGTAATTGCAATAGTTTGCAATTCATTAACAGGCAGTGGCTCACTTGATGGCCGCCGTTTCCTTTCAACTGACGTCGACGCAGCTATTCGGATTGTTTGCTTTGACCTTGAACCGCTACACCGCCATTGTGAAGCCGTTGAAACACAACAAGGTACTGCAACCCACTGGAGGATCCTAGATTTTCTGAGAGAGGGGGGGGAGAAGGTCAAATTTTTTCAGCGCAAATTACGTTTGGGTTTTTTTAGTCACCTCGCCCCTCCCCACCCCCTTTAGTACAAAATGCGGAACTTCTAATACGTTACATGCAGAAGTATTTGAAATTGTTTAAAAGTTTCGTACAGTGCTCATTCAGAATTTTTGGCATGTACCCATTTGAAAGCAGAAATCCTTATAAGATTCAGATCTGGAGGCCTAAGATGGTTCGACTGTGCCTACTACTGCAATGGGTGCCTCCACTCTGCTTTATCCCACTCGTGTCAACGGGAGAGCGCAAAGTGTATCGGCTACCGAACAGTAGTTATTATGGTGTGCGAGTGCGGGGCGCAAACATCGCCATTGCGTACTCCGCGGCAATAATTATTCTGTTTTTCCTTTGCTTGACAATGACAAGGCTATACCGTACATCCTGATGGTATACAGAGTTGTGGCGCAACAGGCAAAACGGAGTGAAAACGCAGATCAAGGCTAAGAATGTTATCAAGCTAGCCATGTGCGGAATAATCAACTTGGGAAGGGGCACTGCGCTTAATTCATTTCGTGCGTGCGTGCGTGCGTGCGTGCGCGCGTGCGTGCGTCCTTGCGTGCGTGCGTGCGTCCTTGCGTGCGTGCGTGCGTGCGTCGTGCGTCGTGCGTGCGTGCGTCCTTGCGTGCGTGCGTGCGTCCTTGCGTGCGTGCGTGCGTGCGTGCGTGCGTGCGTGCGTGCGTGCGTGCGTGCGTGCGTGCGTGCGTGCGTGCGTGCGTGCGTGCGTGCGTGCGTGCGTGCGTGCGTGCGTGCGTGCGTGCGTGCGTGCGTGCGTGCGTGCGTGCGTGCGTGCGTGCGTGCGTGCGTGCCCCGAGTCCTCGGCGCAACCCCCCTTCCCTCAGCTCATTTGCATACTTCTCTTGTTCTTTTTAATTCTGGCGTTGGTGACTCGAGCGATCCCCACGTGGCTTCCTCTGCTGGAAGTCTCGCAAGACGTTCTGACCTGCAACAATCCGTACGCGCTGCTCATGTGCAGCTCAGTTGTACGACACGAGTGCCAGAATGTGCTGCTTGGTCAAAAAAAGGCAGAGGCGTCAAAGGCAGTACCAGCTCAGAACACGTTTGCCAATAGAAGAAACGATCGAGTGATTGAACGCTGAGAAAGCACAATGTGTAACGGGGGAGCACTGTTTTCCGAGTGATTCAAATTAGACGAGCGAACGGCGATTTCGCGTGCAATACTGTACTTTGAAAATTTTGAATCTTTGATCAATTTCGAGTTCTTCATCGTTTTGACCACTGCAAACCATGGCCGAGGAGACCGAGAGACCAAACGACAATTATGAATCGGTCTTTAGTTGTTTGTACTTCTTTGCTTGCTGGTACTGCCTTTACTGCCGGTTGATAGGTAGATTTGCGTACATAACAAGATGCACCCAAATGTAACTAAATTGTCGTTAAACAATATCTCTGAGCGCACTAAATACGTTCCAATGGAGCCATTGGTCTCAATGCGTCTGTCGACTTCAACTGAATAGAGTGTAACGAACGACGTCTGTA
>JASAMY010001809.1:0-35652 GCA_030248085.1 Paralinhomoeus sp. GSCO2_6 | reverse complement strand
TCATGGGCCTTGGGAGACCGCTTTTTGATGGTGTGAGGCGTCAAGCGCTGTCATAAAGTTAATCATCTAACAGTAAATTATACAATTAGCCCTCTCGGGCTCGGACTAATTGTTTTACGTGGGCCATAGGAGGGGATGTACCTATAGGGTGTATCAAAACTATATGCTCCCCCCCCCCTAGGTTGGACGGATTTAGCTGAAATTCAACAAAGATGTAGGCAAACAACAATACATGACCAAAGAAATTGCACACAAAACGAACAACCAAATGTCGAGATAGGAGCAATCATCCAAGGTACAGTGAAAAATCTTGCTGCTGTCACCACTTCACCCGTTTCTTGGCGAATCAGCAGTGTCGGACGACGTCGTGATGGCCAAGTCATGCAGCTCTCTGTTCCAGTGCTCGGTGACCCGACCCGTCGTTCCGATCGCTACAGCTTCTGAGGCCTGAGCCACCCAATTTCTGGTGATGAACTGTGCACTTGCGTCGCGTGCATCCGGAGGTGACTGCAGCTGCTTCATCGACGAGACGCACTTGGTCGGTGTTGCTGATCTTTCATAAGCGCGAGACGGCCCTAGACACTCGCTTAAAACAATTGTTTACCATTCAAAGAGAAATTGTTGCCATGAAACACACAGTAATGTATTTACGCAAAACCAACTTTTTTACTGTACCTTGGATGATTGCTGCTATCCCAATGCTCGGTTGTTCGTTTTGCGTGAAATTTAATTTGGACAAGTATTTTTGTTTGGCCTACATCTACGGTAAACTAGCGATGCCAGTAAAAAGTCTGCAGAGTTATTTTTTTTTAATTTTTAATTATTAAATAGTCGAAAACGTTTCTTAAAGGGGACTAGGCACCTCCAGGACACAGAGGGAAAGTGTTGTGCCTGTGTCCCACAGCCCCAAGACAATCTATTCTGAAGATCTGTTTCGTGCACGATTTGCCGTAATTTTGTTTTAAAACATCGAAATTCAATGTTTCATGACACAGTAATTTGTTTGGTAAACGCGCATGCCATTGCTTGCAAAGCGACGTCACCACACACACAGGCAGAGTTGGGCGTAAATTTGGGCAATTTACAAAAATATGCAACAGATGCAACAACAACAGATTCAGATGCAAGCTTAGGCCTAGGCTTCACTTGGGCTTAGGCTAGGCTTTGCTTAGGCCTAGGTTTCGCTTAGGCTTCGGTTTAGGCAAATCAGGACCTGTGGTGCATCTGTTGCATATTTTTGTAAATTGCCCAAATTTACGCCCAACTCTGCCTGTGTGTGTGGTGACGTCGCTTTGCAAGCAATGGCATGCGCGTTTACCCAACAAATTACTGTGTCATGAAACATTGAATTTCGATGTTTTAAAACGAAATTATGGCAAATCGTGCACGAATCAGATAATTTTGATATTCAGAATAGATTGTCTTGGGGTGGGACTAGAGTTGGGAAAAATACGTTTTGACTTTGGACCGACGTATTTTTTTAAAAAAATACGGTATTTTTTTGAAAAAATACGTATCTTTTGTATTTTTTTAGAGTACGTATGTACATGCACCATACCTCATAATAAGCCATCAGCAAAGTGCCCAAAGCTTAGAAATCGGTACATAAAGTAGGCCGAACGCTGCAAAACTGCGCAAGCACGCAAGTGAATGTGTACTAGTTACTAGTATGTGTGCGTACGTATGTGTGTGTGAGGTGAGTGTGTGGATGAGTGGTGCGCAAGCGGAGTAATGAGCGACCAGGAGATTTGGCATCCAACATAGTGAGCAATAGGGCGCGCAGCTAAGAACGCGACACAGGGCGCGACGCAGAGATTGTGGGCAGAGAGGAGCTAGCAATAGCAAAGGCTAGCAATGAAGCTAGCAGAACCAATTGTTGGGTCCGCGTCCGCTGCGTCCGCAACCTGTCATAAGCGAAACCTAAGCGTCATAAGAATATGTTATGTAAGACAAATCGTCTTGTCTACTCCACCCACGGTAACATATATACCATGCCGCAAAATTGGAACATTTTTGGAACTATTGACGCCTTACAGTAAAGCAAGGAAACGCGTTATGGCGCATTCGATGCCCCAGAAGAAGGCGGTTCATTTGCGCCATAACGCGTCAAAATCCGTTTAGGCAATCAAAAGTTATACGCGATCGAAAATTCAAAAACCCGCATTGAGAAGTGGTCACATATTTAATTTATTTAAATTATTTAATTAATTTACTTGTTTTTTTTTAACTGCGTGTAACTTGAAGTTAAATTCAGCTCTAGCAGCATTATACCCAACCATTTTGTTGATGTAAGTGTGTACAATGTACCTATAAGTTGCATTGGGCAACTTTTAGGTCTGGAATAAGATCGATGTGACTGCAATATGTTAAAAACAACGTCCATCTGTAGTGAGCGATCTGGGTTATCGGTTCTATCTTTGTGGCTAGTGGCTACCTACTGTGTACGTTGCTGCAGTTAGAACAATGGTTTAAAGAAAAGGACTGTTAGACTGTTCGATGTCACAGATGAGAGATACAAATCATTCAATTTCATGTAGTGTATTCAGCAATGATGGGCTTGACAGACATGTGTGTATGCAGTGAAGAGTTATTGCTCACAAATTGTATTGTATCTACACAAATCTAAGGAAAACTACAAAACCCTGGATTAATCCTCCAAAAACAACAATGAAAACCCAATATCCTCGTTTAAAAAAGTACTTTTTAAGTGTGTAGTTAAAAAACTGTTAAACAAGTTTGTGACTGACATATTTTTTTAATTTGTAATGTTTAAAGAAGTCTATCGACTTTTTATTTAATTTTTGATTGAAAAGGCCGAGCTACCGACTTGATTTTTTTAACAGTTTTTGTTTTTTAACACACTTAAAACAGTATTTTCACTTTTTTTAATTTTTTAACTTTTTGTTTTTACTGACATCGCTTCCGTTAACCCTATAATTAGCCCCCCTATAATTAGCCCCCTCCTCTAATTGTACACCCTCCCAAGACCACTTTGAGTTCATAAGCCCCCCCCCCCCCCCAAAATTACGCCCCTCCCTAAATGGACCATCGTCTGAAAGTAACATTTTCCATGTCTGGGTGTATGTATGGTCGCGTATGTGTATGTACGTACATGTATGTGCATGTGAGTCTGTGTGAGAGTGTGTTAGAGTGTGTACCAATGTGTGTGCGCAGCGTCTTTTTTCCTTAAAAATCGCCTCCACGCGCCTCTTCTATAATTAGCCCCCTATGATTATACACCCTCCTAGAGCTCGAACGAAACAATTAGGCCCCAGGGGTTATAGGGTTTACAGTATGTTGAATTTAAGCTAAATCCGTCCAACCATATAGTTTTGATACACCCTGTACAACTGTAGTAGGAGGTTGCCAATTATGTAGGTCTAATAAACTGGAAGCTTGTGTGGGGAGGTTTCTTGGCGCCAAGCGTGTGGAGGAGTTTTAGGGAAAAATACACTGTGTGCGCAGCGCACGTCGGTAAACTTTTACACACTCTCACTTACACATACACACACAACAGGCCCATAGACACACCCAGACACCGAATTTTTTTTTTTCAGACGGTGGCTCATTTAGGGGACTAACTATTGGCTGTCGCACAATAGAAACCATTGAGCTCCTGTCATATCGGACGCCTTACATCAGCTTGAATCCATAATGTTCCATGGCTGGAACGTTTGTGCGGCTGCAACCATTTTTTGAGAATCGTCCAGAATACATGCTGCTGGCGACTGTTGTGGTATTTTCTTTCCAGTGGCGTGAGGGGGAGGCGAGGTATACCCCCGAAATCGGCCCGAAGAGATTTTTTTCAACAGGGTCCCCTGGTTGCAAAAATGCCCGGGCGAAAGGCGAGAGAGAGAGAAAGCATCTTAGCTCGCTTGTAAGGTTAAAAACGCACGAAAGTAGCTCAAAAATAGGTTAAAATTGCTCGAAAGTAGCCCAAAGTAGGTTCAAAATGCTCACAAGGTTAGAAAAAAGGTTAGAATGCTCGAAAGTATCCCAAAATCTCATAATTTTCTCCTGCGGCGCAACAGGGGGATAAAAGTTGGACATCTGTGCCCGTCCCGAAACCAAATGCTGGCTACGCCACTGTTTCTTTCTTTCTTTCTTGCACGTGTAACCGGATCTGGTTGGAGGCTGGGGGTGTAATTGGTTCCACGTCGCACGTCCAGGCTTGGGTAAAAAATTTCACTTTTTTTTTTAATTAAAAAAGAAATTAACTTTTTTATTAAGTGTTCTCAGAGACCGTTTCGGATGCTACTACTATACCACTACTACTGCTACCTCAATTGTTAGAAACATGACCGTTGCACAAACAACCACTGAGTGCCAACCCCAACTACACGTTCCAAAACAGCAATGACAACTGCAGTAGCTGCGTAAGCACGCGTAAGCAAAGCAACTACAACTGAGTCACACACAGGCTTGGGTAAAAAAATATTATTTTTTTTTTAAATTAGAAAAAATATATTAAATGTTCTCAGAGACCATTTTGGATGACAAATCAATGTTGCAGAAGCTGTTTTAAGCCTAGTAGAGTGTCAATAACAGCGAACTTAGGCATTTAGAAGTGCACGTTAGTCAACTTGTCACAACTTATAGTTTTTTCTTGAGTCAGACTACGGCTATGACTGGTTTGACAGCCTCTGGAACACCTCCAATAGTGCTAATTATGGTTATTTAGCTCAGCCAGGCTGCTACTATAGGGTTTTAACGCACTAAAACCAACGTTCTTGCTTCGTTTTAAGCACCTTTTTGGACAATGTTGGCAAAGTTTCTTTTTATTAAAAAAAATTTTAAGTTTTTTTAAAGTTTTTTTTTTGTTGTAAATTTTTTTTTTAATTTTGCCCAAGCCTGCGCACGTCTACCGACCATCGTAGGAGGTGGGGGGAGGGTGCTGGGCTGGTGAGGGTGACAGAGGCTCGGGTTCAAATAAAAAATTCTCCAAAATTGCGTGAAAATAGCGTTCTAGAACCCCCCCCCCCCAGCTCAACATAGATAGGTACACCCCTATTATACATAGGTACACCCCTATTACGACACTGCTGAGGCCACTGGAGAACAGTATAAGTTCGGTTGGGAAAGCTTGCACACCATCCCCTATCCCTCCTTCACGCTTCCGCTTGCCACTCGTGGACTGCACTGAAGTCTGTGTCATATGCTCGTGAACTGGAGGTTTTTTGGGAAAATATCGAAGGTGCTTGAGAATTAAAGAACATGCTATATAGATGGACAGCCCAGCTGGAGCTCCGATTTCTACTGGCCCTTATTTGCAATTTGGAAACCACCCATCCCACAATTGCAACTGACACCAAAAAATCACCTTTTTACTGGAAGTCCTTGCTTGCTGAAAAATGCAGGATCGATAGGTACCGACAGGGCCATCTTTCACTCCAAAATTGGTTCAAATCGAATCGTGCGTTTTTGAGATATGGCCCAAACAAAATTTCAGAAAACGTTAAAAGTGGCCAAAATCGCGAATTTTCCAAACATCTATGGGCACCTTGTTAATATCTCGAGAACCGTACGCTGGATCGAAATGAAATGTTTTACTCGCATGTAGTCCAGACCAAGATCTTTCCAATGTTATGCAATTTTTTGCTCTGACTCCTTCTGTGGCGCTATTACGGTGCGATTTCCATTTTTGGCGGCAACGCTCACTAAATTCGATGCCATTCGGGTGTGCTTTGGTGGAATGGTCTGAAATTTGGCCACCATGTGCCCACGGCGGCCACGCAGAAAGTACATTTTCAATTTTTTGATTGGACCTTCCCATGTAGAGAGAAGGCTGAGAAACTGCCAGAGTCAACAAGCTCAATTTTTTTACTTTTGAGTTGACTCATTCTACTAGCACCAGATTCAAGCCATTAGCCAATGAGTCGCAAATAGTGCCATAGTTACTTGTGCGTGCACTCAAAGACAGAGAAAAGAGCTGTCATGAGTCAACCTGACAAAATCGCACAGACAGAAAGACAATAGGAATGCACTATTTGCAGTGTTGCTAATCCTTGCACCATAACTCCGTGCTCCTCTTATGGAAACGAATGAAAGTCGGGCGATGTGTAACGGACGCAACCGCCCAAACGCATGCCAAATTTGACTACATTACACCCATTCTCCGGTGACTTATGACATGTCAAACAGACAGCAAAAAAACCCAAAATTTGAGCTTGCAATTGTGGGATGGGTGGTTTCTGAATTGCAAATAGGGCCAGTAGAAATCGGAGCTCCAGCTGGGCTATCCATCTACAGTAAACCCTATAATTAGCCCTTTATAATTAGCCCCGCCCCCTATAATTATACACCCTTCGAAGACCACTTTGAGTTTATTGCCCCCCCCCCCCATATAATGGCACCCCCTCCCTAAATGGACCATCGTCTGAAAAGCGAAATTTTCTATGTCTGGGTGTATGTATGTACGTGTAGTATGTGCATGTGATACTGTGTGAGAGTGAGAGTGTACCAACGTGTGTACACAGCGTCTTTTCCCATAAAAATCGCCTCCACGCGCCTTTTCGCTCACAAACCTTCCCACATATCGACACTTCCAGTTTATGAGGGCCCCACCTATAATTATACACCCTCCTAGAGCTCCAACGAAAAAATTAGCCTATGGGGGGGCTAATTATAGGGTTTACGGTATATAGTATGTTCTTAATTCTCAAGCGCCTTCGATATTTTCCCAAAAAAACCTCCAGTTCACGAGCATTTTGACACAGACTTTAGTGGGGGACTTCCAGTACCATTGATCTTCCTTTGACAGCTCCATACGGAAAGCCGCCAATGGACGGCGCTGCCGGTTCGAGTGCTGCTCGACACGGGTGCGCCTGACGTCGCATTGCCCGCTCTCTTGAATGCAGACGTCAATGCATTGTCAGCTGTGAGTCTTCTTAAGACTTTGTTGTTACTAGCCGCTACAACTCGGGGCACCTGCTGCTACAAAGTGCTCAGAAGTGATTCAGTATCAATATGTTCATGTCCTCAGTACCAGTAGTGACTCATCATCAGTACAATGTGTCATAAAATCATGCTGTGAATGCTCAGTTGAAAAGCAACAATGACGAATCTGTAAAGTGCTGCAAAGTCAAAGCAAGTCAACCAATGCCACCAATGCACTTCTGCAATACAGGACAACATTTCACCTTTTTATTGTAACGCTTCATTCTGCTTTATTTTTATTAGAAGGTTATTATTAGAAGTTTATTAGAACTTTTCTAAGTATTTAGTGGGCGGAATATAGTAGGCGGTTTGCTATTGTGAGAGACGTTCCTGTCAATCAGTTTGAACGTCTCACGCAAGCGGGAAATCAAATCACTGAAATTACAGCACAAAATAGAGCCATGCCATCATTTGAACGACAATCTGAATGCAGTGTCAAACTTATTCGTACTACTGTGACAAACTACTTATGCAAGGACTTCTTTCAGGGGCAACTCAGACAGCAAATCGTGCAAAGTTTGCAGTAAAAATACTTTTTTTAAGTGTGTTGTTAAAAAGTGTTAAGAAGTATTTGCAATACTTATCTAACTCATCATTGTTTTAATTAAAAAAGTCGAAGGACTTATTTGCCAGTTTTTTAATTAAAAAACCATTTCACAGACATACATTTTTAACACTTTTTGTTTTTCTAACTGTACTTAGAAAAGTATTTTGACTTTATTTATTTTTTAACTTTTTGTTTTTGGTGACATCGCTACCAGTACCCTCCCGTGGCCTGTATAAAACAATTAGTCCACAGGCTATTTATAGGGTTTATGGTATGTTTGTACCTAGGTGAAATCAACGTTCGTTTGCAGCTGGAGCTCTCTGAGCAGCGGACACTTTGCTCTGTACTTGAGAACCTGGATCTGGTCACGCTGGAATTCTTTTTTCGAGGTGCGTATTTCTGAGGGACCTCAGTACAAATCACACACCGCTTGTAAAAATACTTGTATGCAGATGGTATGCACAACTGGATCCGATGAATTAAACTTGAACAAGGGTAGAGGGCTGCCCTTTGTTTTGCTGCATGTCCACAAAGGGGAACAGTGTCTACCATACTAACCAGTACCAACTTTTTTAGTCAGTTTTGAAAAATCAGTAGTTACCAAGCCTGGCGACGGTTGTGAACTGTTTGTGATGCAACATGTGTTGTACAGTGGACGTAGTGCAGTGAAATGCAAATGCTGGTGCTGCTTGAAGCAGCGCCACTTTCAGGACGAGAAGATCGACCATTCAATTTGACATCCAATGACTACATTGTTCGCAGCCTGGAGGAGGTTTGGTCGCTAATAGCGATGTGTAGTTCTTCGTGTGTTGTATGAACTGTGCTATGTGCTACTACTCCAATCATGGTCCTCCTTTCTGCAATGTGTACTGTACTGTATCAGCGTGCGTGCGTACGGGCATGCGTGAGTGCGTGTGTTTTGCACCGACGACTGCAGCGAACAGTGCGTTTCCCTGCGAATGAGCGAGAGTGCGGGAATAGGTCAACAATTGAATAAGCCCGATTTACAGCCGCCGGACTCGGACCGGTCACGGACTCGGACCTGGCTCCGGACTCGGACCCAGAGTCCACCGGACAAAAAGCTCGTTTCTAGCTGCTGCCGGACTATCCGCCGGTCTTTTTTTTTAAAATGCGCGCCTGCCTCTTTACACCCTCTTTTGCACGGGTATTTTTGTCGGTACGGTAGAAAACATTTCGAAACAAGCCTCGACGCGATGACTGGCCAACTCGACAGCGCCACCTCAGCGCTAAGCAAAAGCACTATTATTAAAGAAAAACAAAAATTACGTTCCATTCTACACTCTCGCGCCCGGCAGCAGCGGCCAGAAACTTCCAAGTACCAAAATTGCGTGCAATCTATACTCGGAAGGCGTTATTTGGAAGCTTTTCGCCAGATTCAAAAAACACCGCGGACTAGTCCGCGGACTTTGTTGAAAGTTGGTCAACTCGAGTCCGGCTGACTATCCGGCGGCTGTAAATCGAAAGACCGGGTCTGTGACCGGTCCGAGTCCGGCCGCTGTAAATCGGGCTTTACAGGTCGCTGGACGACAGCAGTGGGTATGCGGAGTCCTTTTGGGAGAGACAACGATGGACTACGTTCTCTTGGGCATGCCCTTCTTCAACAAGTACTACGTTGAGCTGCGGCTGGACGTTGACGACGCCGCTCTCTCTGACGTGATCATCGCGCAGAAGAAGCCTGTCTGTGATCAGTGGTGACGAATACATAGGTACGACGCCTACAAGGGTGACCGGTTTGTTACTGGTATACTGTAAATCATGAAATTTTGGGACACAATTTAATTTGGGATAATTGGGACAGGACCTCAGTGTCCCAAATTTAATTGGTCCCAATTAAAACGTGTTGTAGCGAAGTGATTTATTGATTCGGGAAGCTGAGGGTAGGGGGTGGAACTGGGAGTGGCTCGATCAAGCTTACGCTCCTCTGGTCACAAACTGCAGTATATTGACATGTCGCATGACATGACACAGATGCACTGAGAGTGCAAGGATGGGTCGCTCGCTCTGCTAGACGCAATTGAACGCCCACTGGGCCGCCGTGGTCTGGCACGCAGCATGAGTGCTTGCCAGCAATCTAGAATCTCAGTCAGTGTTATGGGGCGCACGTCCCATTGTCTCAAATCCTGTCGAGACTCTAGATACACCCTCTGTGTCCCAAATTAAATTGCGTCCCAAATGTCCAAAATGGGTCCGTGTCCCAAAATAAGTTCGTCCCAAATTGAATTGATTTACAGTATTTCTGGTGGAACTTTTTGCATCCGCCCTTGTTTGATATGTAGGCGCTTATCGCATGAGCTTGAACGGGGAACGCAGCTGCTGTCTAAACAACTGCTGCACACAGCAGGAGGACTGAAAGAAGCACAGTGATCTACACAGTAGATGCTTTGTGTACTAGTGTGAACGAATTAGATGGACGAAAGATGGTCAAAAACACTGCAAATTTGGCAATTTTGAATTTGCCGTTTACCGTACCGTATTTATCCATTGAATTGTGCGCAGCCGCCACCGTTCGGTTGCGGTTCGCCACCACCACTCAGGTGCGAAGAATGAGAGTACGGACTTGAACAGCACTGCGTTCACCACTGGTCACAGAATTCCTTCTTCTGCGCGATGAGGATCTCGACGCGGGCGTCGTCGGCGCTGTCGAGCTGGAGCTCTACGTAGAACTTGTTGAAAAAGGACATGCCCAGCATCAGCCACTCGGACGCCGTACGCCCCAGCAGCACCTCGCAGTTCCACTCTTCCCTGTCGTGCTGCAGATGACATTCTAGTAGGAGTGTTGTCCGTTGAACATGCGTAATAATGTACCTAGGTACTGTACCTACATAGGGTGCATGTACCCACCCATACACGCACTCCCTGACTGACAACGAATAATTCCGTGGGTGAACACCCTAGATTTTGTGCTGGCAGCGCCTAGCGGTCCAAGAATCTGAGTCTGGCGCTGTAGTACACCATTATACATCATACATTCAGAAACACATAAAAATTAAGGAAAAATTTGCAGGGGGCTGCAAAAAAAGGAGAATATGTGACACTCTATTGTTGAAGTCCAGTTTGAAAAGAAGTGGTATTAAGGCATATACCCACACTGATTTCTAGCCACTTCCGCATTGCAGCTGATCAACTCCACTTTGAACAAACCATGTATAAAATCCGAACCAAGGACAGCAACAAGTCACATATTCGGCGATTTTTGTGTTCGCTTGCAATGGAAGGAAATGTGCAGCGAAAATTGCGGCAACTGGAACTGACTGACATTTACATAGATTGAGTGCGAGAAATTAGCACACGCCCTGTGGAACCCCATGCACACGCACATACGCATGCACGCACGCACTTGCGTACACATGCACGCACACACACACACACGTAAAAAAAGCACAGACACACGCACGCACGCACGCACGCACGCACGCACGCACGCACGCACGCACGCACGCACGCACGCACGCAGCACTCATGCAAGCATTAGGGCACTACACAAATGTTATACGAACAGTTCATCATTGGGTGGAATGCCGGAAGGGAATGGAGCAGGATTGTAGTACGTATGTGCCTCTTGCCTACACATCGACACAACTGATTACCAACTGTACATCATCAACAACCAACATTGCAAAAGTTTTAGCAGGGGACCAATTGATTCGGCAGGAACTTTAGCTGTTTCAGGTCCATGGACATGGGCAATGACAACGTCTGAGAGAAATGAGATATGAGTTGATGGACGTTTGCGTCGTTTTGATGTCTGAGTGAGATGGCTCGCACAAAAATCGCCGAATATGTGACTTGTTGCTGTCCTTGGTTCGGATTTTATACATGGTTTGTTCAAAGTGGAGTTGATCAGCTGCAATGCGGAAGTGGCTAGAAATCAGTGTGGGTATATGCCTTAATACCACTTCTTTTCAAACTGGACTTCAACAATAGAGTGTCACATATTCTCCTTTTTTTGCAGCCCCCTGCAAATTTTTCCTTAATACAGTGTTTTTTCGCAAGATGAAGGCGTTTCTGTAATTCAACGCATGCAAGCATGCACGCACGGTGCACACACAAACGCACGCTCGCATGCTCGCACGCACGCACGCACGCTTGCGCGCACGCACGTACGCACGCACGCATGCACGCATGCACGCACACACGCACGCACGCGCGCACGCACGCACGCACGCACACAGACGTTCACTGACATAGGTTCACACACAATGTACCTGTGACTGAATCGAACAAGGCAAAATTGAAGTAAAGCAAAGTACCAACAGCCTAGCAGACATACATGCATGCATGCACATGCAGTTGTGCAATATTGCTGCGTCAGAGCATAGTGATGTAAAGTGTGGAATGATCGCCATGACTAGGCGGTCAACTTTTGTGTTTTTGCCAAAGTGATCGGACCTACCCACATCAAGTTTCTTGCGAAGCAGCCCATTTGTTAGTGTGCGTGCGTGCGTGCACATCTGTAGTGCCATATTGGTTCGTCGGAGCATAGCGATGTAAAAAATCAAAATGATCTGCACGTGCAGGCGGTCAACTTTTGTGTTTTGGCCAAAGTGATCCGACCTACCCATATCGATATTTATCGATTATCCCGGATGTGAAAATATTTTGGTGCGTCGGATCGTGTTGACTTCAAGGAATGAAATGTTCTACATCGAAGGGCGATCAACTTTATTATTGATGTTTAGGCCATTCGACCTAACCACATCGACATATAGCCAATTTCCGTTATCGATATAATGGGGGGAGGTATTTTGGTGCGTCCAATTTGGTCCAATTGTTGAAAGTAACACAAGTCATGTCATGGCGACCAACTTTCTCCTTTACAGCGAAGCGCTGCGATGTACCGTTAAAGCGCCTATAGGGCACAAAATTTGTGGCCCATTTCCAAGAAAATCAATCGATAATCGGATAAAATCGGCAATATCTCGAGATCGGAACGCAGTGCACACAAATCCTTTGGCATGCAACATTGCCACCACTAGCTGGCTACACATACCAAGTTTCATCGAGATAGGCCCTGGCGTTCGCGAGCGGCGCTCCAAAAACCTGGCGGAGAACATGAAAAAAAAAGCCGCAAAATTGGAACATTTTTGGAACTATTGACCCCTTACAGTAAAGCAAGGAAACGCGTTATGGCGCATTCGATGCCCCAGAAGAAGGCGGTTCATTTGCGCCATAACGCGCCAAAATCCGTTCAGGCAATCAAAAGTTATAGGCGATCGAAAATTCAAAAAGCCGCATTGAGAAGTCGTCACATATTAGGGTTGTACGCTGACGCGTACACCCTGATTGGTCTTGAGACGGTGAATAACTAGTGGATGGGCTCATTTGAGGGCGGGCATAAAATGTAAGGTCCCAAGTCCTAGAGTAGAGGCCAAATACGTATGAGAGCTGGCGTGCGGAGTGGTGGTTGGGAGTTATGAAAGAGATTCAAGAGGGTATTAAGGAAAAATCTGCAGGTGGCTGCAAAAAAGGTGAATATGTGACGCTCTTGTGTTGAAGTCCAGTTTGAAAAAGAGCGGTATTAAGGCATGCCCCTCTGATTTCTGGCCACTTCCACATTGTAGCTGATCAACTTCAGTTTGAACAAACCATGTATTAAACCTGAACCAGGTGGCTGCAAAAAAAGGAGAATATGTGACGCTCCTTTAGGCCCAGTTTGAAAAAACGCGGTATTAAAAGTAGCCACTTCATCAGATGATCAATTAAGGAAAAATTTGCAGGTGGCTGCAAAAAAGGTGAATATGTGACGCTCTTGTGTTGAAGTCCAGTTTGAAAAAGAGCGGTATTAAGGCATGCCCCTCTGATTTCTGGCCACTTCCACATTGTAGCTGATCAACTTCAGTTTGAACAAACCATGTATTAAATCTGAACCAAACGCAGCAACACGTCACATATTCGGCGTGTTTTGTGTTCGTCCACAATGGAAATAAATGTGCAGCAAAAATACCCGCGACTGGAACTGGCTGACATTTTACACAGATTGAATGTGAGAAATTAGCACATGCACACGTATGCATGCATGCATGCGCACGCACGCACGCACGCACGCACGCACGCACGCACGCACGCAAGCACGCACGCACGCGCGCAGCACACATGCATGCACGCAGCACACACGCGCGCATTAGGGCATTACATGGCTGGGGGCACATCACAAATGTTGGACGAACAGTTCGTCATTGGGTGTAATGCCAGAAGGGAATGGAGCAGGATTGTAGTACGTATTGTATGTCTCGCCTACACATCACCAACTGTACATCGTCACCAACCCACATGCAACAAATTTTAGCACTGCAAGACATTCTTTGGCAGTGTCAGGTTCATGGTAATGAGCAATAATAACGACTTGTTAGAGAAGAGATTTGAGTTGATGGACGTTTGTGCTTGGGCTTGACTGAGTGACATGGCTCACACAAAAAAACGCCGAATATGTGACGTGTTGCTGCGTTTGGTTCAGATTTAATACATGGTTTGTTCAAACTGAAGTTGATCAGCTACAATGTGGAAGTGGCCAGAAATCAGAGGGGCATGCCTTAATACCGCTCTTTTTCAAACTGGACTTCAACACAAGAGCGTCACATATTCACCTTTTTTGCAGCCACCTGCAAATTTTTCCTTAATACAGTGTTTTTTCGTAAGACAAAAGGTGATGATTGCCATAAACGCACGCACGCACGCACGCTCGCACGCACGCTCACACGCACGCGCGCGCGCATTAAGGATGCCTAGACACTAGTCCAGATTTGACAGTTTCACAGAAAAAAAGACGCAGGTACAAGTAATGCAGCCCCACCAGCATGCATGTGTGTGTGTGCGCACTGTGGCTTTCTTCACCCACACAATAGAGGTGGATCCTGCCCAAATGGTTGAGCATTTCCAATTGCCAGTTCCTGGTTGCCATCAGTTGTACACTGACCACGCAACATCACCCAAGTGGGTGAAATTGTGCAGCCAGCTTGGCAGCAGGAACATGACAATTCCAAAGGGATGGCCCAATTCTGTGTGGCCCAATTCTGTTGACCAATCTAGCAATCCTATTCATTGCTTCTAGATTGGTGTCTAGTGCTGAATGGCTCCTAGCAGTAGTGATATTACTTTGTTACATTTCTCCAGTTAGCATATTCTCCTTCTATTTACTTGTTGTTTTTTTGCCAGGCACCGACTTGTTCATGGCCCCAGTGCCATCCATCGAACCTAGTGCCTGCTCCTATTAGGGTTTCGATAGAAAGGCCCAGTGTTGTGCACAGTTGAGTCCTCAATAGGATCATGTGCCACCTATTTCCCTACTCCATCGATCATTCTCATTCTTCTTGGATCGGTGTCTCTAGTCCTTAATGGCTCCTAGTGATGCTTTGTAACATTTCTCCACTTAGCATATTCTCCTTCTAAGCAGTCGCTCCACCACACTGCAAACCATGTCAATCATGCACATTTTCTACTTGTGTTGGCAGTCTGAAACAGTGGATCTCATGCAACATATGAGCCCGGGACTATGTAATTTTCATTCAAGAGTATGTAGTAGCATATAGGTATGAAGGTTGCTCGCCAACAGAGGTGCTCAGCATTTGTGTTGCTGTCCCCCAATGTAGAATGCTTTGGAAAGCCTCCAGATTCACGAAAATCAAAAAACATTTGGGGGTTTACTCGGCTTTTTTTCGAGTTTTACTCTTGGTGGAAACCACCCAAGAAAACGGCTATGTCCAAGGTAAAAAATCGATAATTGGTAAAAATCCGCAATATCTCCTGATCGGTAAGACGTACAAACTAATCCTTTAGAGTGCAAAGTTGTTGCCAGGGACTGGATAGGCACACCAAGTTTCATCCCGATTGGTTGGGGCTCTAGCGAGCGGTGGTCCAAAAACTGGGTAGAGAACATGAAAAAAAAAAATTACCACTTTTTTGGAACATTTTTTGGAGTTTACCATTAACGCGCGAGAATACGAAAACGCGCGATGGCTCCTTGGATTCCTCAGAAGAATGCGCTTCTTTTGCGCCATAACGCGCCGAAATCCGTTCAGGCAATCAAAAGTTATAGGCGATCAAAGATTCAATAATCCGCACTGAGAAAGTGGTCACATATTAGGGGTCAGACGCTGACGCGCTGACCCTGATAAACAGCTGTGCCGCGTGTTACTCGCGAACGGTTTGATGTACAGGCACGTGTGATGGCTCAATGGAATGCGCTCGATGCCAATATTGTTATGGGTGGGTTGAATTGTTGAATTGCCATATGCAAATGCATACAGTAATCGCAGTACATTGGTACATACGTACGTGCGTGCCTACGTTTTGGTACGTGCGTGCGTGCGTCCATGCACTGCAGTGCATGCGTGTGTGCGTTTCTGTACGTGCGTGCATGCATTTCGGTGCGTGCGTGCGTGCGTGCGTGGGGGTAGGGGGGGGGGAGATTGGAGATGAGTAAACTTTCGACAGCAGGGGTGTTAAACACCACCCCCCGCCGCTTAAATGTATGGGTGGAATGCACTAAATGTTTTCATTTAGTTCTTGATGATGTCAGCCAAAAAAATGTCATTCTGAAGCGCGAAAAAAACGCAAAAAAAGTCAAGCGGTGGCAGGGAGAGACAGCAGAGTGACGTAGAATGTATCGATTTCATAAGGGGATGCACCACACAGAAGGCGCGCGTGCGGGATTCGAACCCGCGACCTCTCGATTTGTAGTCCAAGTAGATGTTTGAACATTTTCAAAAATATCGCTGCAACGGCCGTGAATAGGGCACGTGTTATGACTCGATCGATTCCCCTTTGAAAGGCGGTTCTTTTAAACTGTTACTCGCTAAAATCTTTTAAAGCAAACAAAAGTTAAAGGTGATCGAAATTTCAACTGTCACCTGAATTGTGGGTGCGCCACGAGGGTCGAGCATCGAGACATAGACGTCGGAGCCGCCCGATTTGTCGAAAGGGTACTATTCCAAGTCCTGACGGTCAACTTTCATCATTGCAGCACAGCTCTGCGATGAACGTGTGAAGCGCCTATAGCTGACAAACTTTCAGCCCAAAATCCCAAAAATTGAGGTGGTTTGACGACTGGCGAGTGAGACATGCGCATCGGAGCCATCGAATTTGTCGAAAGGGTACTATTCCAGGTCAGGACGATCAACTTTCATCATTGCAGCACAGCTCTGCAATGAACGTGTGAAGCACCTATAGCTGACAAACTTTTTTGGCGCAAATTTGCGAAATTTTAATTGCCAATATCTAATTACATGGCTGGAATTTCAAATGTCTGAAAAGCGTCCTAGACTTGCCTTGTAAAACTGTTCACGAAAATCAAAAAACATTTGGGGGTTTACTCGGCTTTTTTTCGAGTTTTACTCTTGGTGGAAACCACCCAAGAAAACGGCTATGTCCAAGGTAAAAAATCGATAATTGGTAAAAATCCGCAATATCTCCTGATCGGTAAGACGTACAAACTAATCCTTTAGAGTGCAAAGTTGTTGCCAGGGACTGGATAGGCACACCAAGTTTCATCCCGATTGGTTGGGGCTCTAGCGAGCGGTGGTCCAAAAACTGGGTAGAGAACATGAAAAAAAAAAATTACCACTTTTTTGGAACATTTTTTGGAGTTTACCATTAACGCGCGAGAATACGAAAACGCGCGATGGCTCCTTGGATTCCTCAGAAGAATGCGCTTCTTTTGCGCCATAACGCGCCGAAATCCGTTCAGGCAATCAAAAGTTATAGGCGATCAAAGATTCAATAATCCGCACTGAGAAAGTGGTCACATATTAGGGGTCAGACGCTGACGCGCTGACCCTGACTTCAGTTTGGACAAACCGTGTATAATCGAACCAAGCGCAGCAACACGTCACATATTCGGCGTTTGTTGTGCTCGCTTGGATCACTGGAAAGGCAGTCCAGGCTGGATGAGGACCGAGGCCTTCCATTCCTTGGACTCAGAGACGAGAGCGGGCCTTGTCCTTGACTGGACGTCTACAGATGGCAGTTCCGTCCGTCCATAGGCACAGGCTAACAGAAGCGGAACAAAGATGAACGAGAATCGAAGATTGAATGTAGGGTATACAAAGTACTTGGTACTCAAGATCGTGAATTGATGGTGCATATCACTTACTGTAAGGGCAAGCCACATATTAAAAATTTAAGATGGGCAGGGTAGCGAAATTATTTATGCAGAATCTTTGGCTGTGTGCCCTGTCCAGCCATACGATGCCTAATAAATGATGCGCATCGTCAGAGAGATGAAAGAGTTTGTGAGGGTGGATTGATAGTGGTAGTGTTGTGGCTGTGTGCGATGGCTCGCACAACAAACGCCGAATATGTGACGTGTTGCTGCGCTTGGTTCGATTATACACGGTTTGTCCAAACTGAAGTTGATCATCTGATGAAGTGGCTACTTTTAATACCGCGTTTTTTCAAACTGGGCCTAAAGGAGCGTCACATATTCTCCTTTTTTTGCAGCCACCTGCAAAATTTTCCTTAATACAGTGTTTTTTCGTAAAAGAAAGATTAATCGAAAACTCACGCACGCACAAACATACAAACCCACAGCAGCAGACCAGAACGGACGCATGCTCAGTGTTGCACCATCAAGCTTATGAAAAGCGTGTACCACTGTACACATTGTGCGTGCGTGAGTGCGTGTGTGCGTGCGTGCGTGCGTGCGTGCGTGCGTGCGTGCGTGCGTGCGTGCGTGCGCGCGCGTGCGTGCGTGCGTGCGTGCGTGCGTGCGTGCGTGCGCGCGCGCGCGTGCGTGCGTGCGGGTGTGCAGATGTGTCATTTTCATGTATCAGGGGCTGTAGCGAGCATTCGTCCATAAATATTTTTCGCAGCTCAAAAAATTACCAAAATTCTGGTAAAAGAACCTAGAAAAGAGACAAAAAATGTAGAATGGACTGGAGACACTGCAGTAAAGCAACGCTGATGGGTTTCCCAAGGGGACACGTGCAAAGGCACAGGCAGGCGTTACTGGGATTCGAACCAGCGACCTCTTGATTTAGGGAACATGGTAAAAAGAAGAATGTGCCCAGTAAACCATAGCTCACGATCTACGACGGCATGTAGCAAGAGTCCCTCCGGGGATTTTATTTTTTGATGTGGAGCATGGATGCCTGCGAGGTTTCATTTCAATTGATGCAGGCGCGAGTGGGCGACGAACCAAGAAGCTTGTTATGTAAAGTGGGTCCTGCCATCTCCAAAAACTTCTCGGCAATGCACAAGCGTATGGAAGCGTGTTATGACTTAATCGATTCCCCCTTTGAATGCGCTTCTTTTGAGCTATCACGCGCCAGAATTCGTTCAGGAAATGAAAAATAATGCACGATCATAGATCCAAATTTTGCCCAAAATAGGGGTGCGCCAAGAGGGTCGAGCTGCGAAACATGGAAATCGGAGCGCTCCCATTCTCGAAAGTGACCTATTCTAGGTCCAGACGAGTAACTTTCATCATTACAGCACAGCTCTGCGACGAACGGTTGAAGCGTCTATAGCTAACAAACTTTTGGGACAAAACACTCAAAAAATGGCCTTTCGAAGAGGGCCGACCGAGACATGGGCATCGGAGCGCTCCCATTTGTCGAAAGGGACCTATTCCAGGTCCGGACGATTAACTTTTGTCATTACAGCACAGCTCTGCCACGAACCGTTGAAGCGCCTATAGCTAACAAAGTTTTTTTGCGCGAAATTTCCAAAATTTTGGATGCCAATATCTCAATATCTAGTGAGAATTTCAAATGTCATGCAAGCGTCCCAGACTCGCCTCGTAAAACTGTTCACGGAAATCAAAAAAACATTTGGGTGTTTACTCGGCTTTTTTCGAGTTTTGCTCTTGTCGGATTTTGGCCAAAAATAAACGACTATGTCCCAAAAAATGACCAAATCGGCCATAACTCTAGATCCATAGCACCTAGACGAATTTACCTTGGGGCACAAAATTGCGATTATATACCACGTGTTCACGCCAAGTTTCGTCAAAATCGACAGCAGCGTTCCAGAGCGGCGACCCAAAAAGTGTGTGCAGAACAGGAAAAAAAAAACACCACTTTTTCGGAACATTTTCGGATATTTCGTCTCAATGCGCTGGACTACCGAAACGCGGGATGGCTTATTCGATTCCGGTTCAGAAGGCGGTTCTTTTGAGCTATCATTCGCCAAAATCGGTTCAGGCAATCAAGAGTTATAAGCGACTGAAAATTCTACAAACCGCATTGAGGAAGTGCTCACATATTAGGGTTGTACGCTGACGCGTACACCCTGATATGAATGAATATGGTAGCTATTTAAAAACATAATATGTACTATACCTAACATTAGGATACTGGGAGTATTTATTTTCAGTTAATAAATGAGCGTTTCGCCTCTATGCCTAACGCTCAGACTGGCGAGGCTCTTCAGAGGCAACCAGCCTTTAAGATTTAGGTTGTAACTGACAAAATAGCGGGTTATTTCCACATTACTAGGGAAGGGGATTAAGTATTTATTTTATGTACCTGGTCTTGTGATTTTCATTGTTTTCCAACTCCGAATAGCAAATTTTTAGAAATAATATTGTAAAACATATCATAGGCTCTTGGTAATTCCAAGACAAGTTCTTCAAATTTTGAAAGTTTTTCAAGAGTTCTGAGATAGGGATTTCTGAGAATTGATAGGGATTTGAATGAATTTCAGGGATGATTCATAGGAAGATGGAAAGAGAGACATTTTTGTCTAGCATTTTCTTCAATATTTGGCAGTTGGTTTTGGGTATGTTTGAGAATTTTTTCATGATTTTTCAGATTTTAAGGTAGATTTCTTAATTTAACAAATTTCTGTATTTTTTCTTTCAAATCTTGTAAAGATGTATCAAAGACTGCAGTGCACCTCGCTTCACGATTGTCATGGTGCACTGCATCATTTTTCTTTGAGATTTCCAATTCTATTTTCTTTAGCTTGATTCTCTTCCAGTTTTATGTCATTTGAATTGTCCATGTACAGTAATCTACAGAATGAGAACTGAGATTGAAAATCAGTTTCAGAATGAGACTGTGAAATCAGTTTGAGAATGAGACTGTTTCAGAAAGGTTTTTTGTGAAATATTTCAAATTGATAAAATTTGTTTTATTATGTTTTTTCTGTTGTAAATTTTACATATTCTTTTTAGTAGATTTTCTTGGTTCTTGAAAACGCGCCAAAAATATTGCAACGTAAACTGTAACCTCACGATGTATTGCACCTAGACTGAATTCTTTAGAGGGTTTTTATGTGGGTCATAGGTAGATGCGTGCGAAGTTTTGTTTCGATTGATACAGGTGTGAGCGAGCGACAGGCCAAAAGGTTGGAAGGACCCAATTTTTTGTTACATCCACACAATTTTCTCGGTAATGCGCAAGAGTATGGAAACGTGTTGCGACTCAATCGAATCACCCTTTGAATGCGGTTCTTTTGAGCTATCACGAATTCGTCGTCCAGGAAGGGTCCAGGAAAGCAAAAGTAATGCACGCTCAAAGTTTCGAATGTCGCCCAAAATGGGGGTGTGCCAAGAGAGTCTAGCTGCGAAACATGGAAGTCGGAGAGATCTCATTTGTCAAAAGTGACCTATTCCAGGTCTAGACGAGGAACTGTCATCATTACAGCACAGCTCTGTGACAAACGGTTGAAGCGCCTATAGCTGACAAACTTTTTGGACAAAACACTCAAAAAAAGGCCTTTCAAAGGGGGCCGACCGAGACATGGGCATCGGAGCGCTGCCATTTGTCGAAAGTAACCTATTCCAGGTCCGGACGATTAACTTTCGTCATTGCAGCACAGCTCTGCCACAAACGGTTGAAGCGCCTATAGCTGACAAAGTTTTTTTGGTCGAAATTTGCGAAATTTTGGTTGCCTATATCTCATTATGTGGTGAGAATTTCAAATGTCATGCAAGCGTCTTAGACTTTCTTTGTAAAGCTGTTTACGGAAATCAAATAACATTTGGGGGTTTACTCGGCTTTTTTTCGACTTTTACTCTTGTCGCATTTTGGCCAAAAAAAAAAACGACTATGTTCCAAAAAATTACTAAATCGGCCTTAACTCTAGATCCGTAGCACCTAGATAAATTTTTCTTGCGGTCACAAAGTTGCCATCATATACCGCGTGCTCACGCCAAGTTTTGTCCCAATCGACTGAGGCGTTCCAGAGCGGCGCCCCAAAAAGTGTGTGCAGAACAGGAAAAAAAAACACCACTTTTTCGGAACATTTTCGGAAGTTTCGTGTTAATGCGCTCGAGTACCGAAACGCGGGACGGCTTATTCGATTCCGGTCTAGAAGGCGGTTCTTTTGAGCTATCATTCGCCACAATCCGTTCAGGCAATCAAGAGTTATGAGTGACTGAAAATTCAAAAAACCGCATTGCAGAAGTCGTCACATATTAGGGTTGTACGCTGCCGCGTACACCCTGATATAGATGCCATCATGCGAGAAGTTCTCTTGCTGACCCTGCTTAACGCGTCCCATGTATGTAGGTATTCAGCGCAAATGTTTTAAAAAAACGTGAAAGTCAGAAAAGTACGACAAGAAAAGTATTACTACGCGCAGATTCTGTTTTGCAACTGTAATAGCAATAATGCGGCATCTTAGCCTGCTGGTGCAAGACTTGGTTGACGAGGTCTGTCATCAATGTGGAGTCGACGAGTCAACTGCGCAAGACTTGGATGTGGACGACGTCGTCAACCAAGCGATTCTCGCCAAACAAGGAGTAATAACGGAGCCTGATGGGCGCTGCGCCTTCACTTAGCCAGTTGTCCGCTGCACTGTAGGCGATCCAGCGGTCGTCCACGAGACGCGGCGCCATGATCCCGTACATACCTGTAACTGGTGGGGGATGCTTTGGGGTTCCTCTCTTAGCTTTGGAGTTTGACCCCACCATAGCCCCCCAAAACAATTTAGTATTTTTTCCTACCCACTAAAATAAAAAAACTGTTCTATGGCGTGCTGGGGCCAAAATTGGCATTTACCGTAAATCCTCCAATAGTGCCCCCGGGGCACTATTTTTTCAACCTCTCCTTACCCGGGGGCACTATTGGAGGGGGGGGGGGCACTATTGGAGGGGGGCTTCTATTATTTCAACCTAAAAATTTTGAATGGTAATGCTAGTTTCGCTGTCAAAATTGCCGATTTTTCGATGATTTTGATCACTTTTGCCACATTTAATGGTTGATTTACCGCTAATAGTTGCTGAAACGTACTATTATTGGTTAGTAGTAGTGTGTATACACGATATAAATGTACCTACCACTATATTTTTGCCCATAAAAGGCACATGGCACAACATACCCCTTACCCCCGGGGGCACTATTGGAGGGGGGGGGGCTCTATTATTTCAACCTTGCCGTACCCGGGGGCACTATTGGAGGGGGGGCACTATTGGAGGGGGGGGGCTGTATTGGAGGATTTACGGTACATCGCATTTTTTGTACCTACATATTTCAGGGTTTTTACAGTGTACCTCTTACTACAAATCGACCACAAAAGTATCTACTATCGTCCCCAGACGCCTGTTCTCAAAATTGTACGTCTCCCCACACCGAGTTCCGGGTGCCGGTTACATCGGTACATACGCGCTTGGCGTCCCGCGATTGGCGACGACGACGACCACGACGCGGACAACGCGTTCGCGATCGAGAAGAACAGCAACGACGCGCATCCCCGAGGGCAGCGCCCCCTGCTCGACATCGAAGCACCTCCGCCTCCACCTCAGAGCTACCAGCAGCTCTACGACTGGTTGCCTGCTGCGCGAGCTCGTCCAGCTGTGACAAGAAGAGATGACTACCTGCTCGTCGTCTCCACGAACCACGACCGCTTCTCAATTGTCTGCTCCAGCGACGTGCCGACGACGTACGCAGCCACATCAGCCCACTGCATCAAGTTCGATCAACCTCCAAAGGCGGTTCACCGGACACCCTCTTCAAGCGACAACTTGGCCGCAGGTAACATTGATAAAAATCGATTGACACAATTTATTTGCATTTGTTTTCATTTAAAATTATCTATCCAACTGTCTTACAGACTTATTAGTGAACTTACAATTCTGTTTGCATTATTTACGACAGGACACCAGCCACCCAGACAAAAGCGAGGTTGTATTGGTACATACATATTGAAGAGTTGTGGAAAAACGATGTTGCAATTGAATTTTGTTTGCATACTGTAAACGACAGTATACTGTTTCACTTGTATTTTTTTTTCAAATCTCTTTCCATATCTACCTGAGGTGTGAAACGCCAGGTCCATTATTGTCAAGCTCCACGTTTCTTTTAAAAAGGTTTCATTTTTATTTTGGCCAAACCTGTCAATCACATCACAAAAAGCCCTAGTACAAAATGCCTACCAAATGTGTTTGCTGCAGTTGAGGTTGAGGAGATATGGCCCCAGTTTGCTGAGCTGTACGCGATTCAGCTAACGAGTGGCCGCCTCCGGCGGGACCTGGCCGGGCGTCGCTGCGACTCGAGACGCTGCTACTCGCCGACCGGCCGCCGACTGTCGTCCATTCCGAGAGCCCCAGCGAACTGGCGGGCGCTCCTCGCCACGACTACGACGCTCTGGCTGATGCGAGATGCGTTTCCCTGCTGCTCCACGTCGCCCCGAAGATCGACCCTTTCTCAATCGTCTCGTCAACCGAACTGCCAAAGATCGCGCCACAGGCAGTCCACCACATCGAGTTCCCTCTTGCTTCGGACGAAGCATTCGCTGCGGGTAAAAATGACAAGAAATCAACTGGCAGAAATGCGTTTCTCTACCCTACTTAGGTAAATTTAAAACTTTTCTACACAATCGCCAAGATAAACAATATGTTGACCAAACAAGAGTAACATTGAATCGATTGATAGAAATTATATGTATTTTTGTAAATTCAAGTAAAATGTACAGATTTATTTACAGAAAAATTAAATTTTTATTTTTGTATGGTACTGTCTGCAAATGTGGGTGTTTCGCCTCCACCGCTTGACACCCGAGAGACGCGCGAGGCTCGTCAGAAACGACGCGTCCCCTTTATATCGTGCAATTATTTCGTAGACTCATCATGGGTCTTCAGACCACATAAAGTGAGAAAAAGAAACCACCTTGTCAACAAACCGCGCTTGAAATTCCGCGTCAGTAGTCGCATTCTCTGCCATAATTTAATTTTTAAAAAATATTTCCTGTAGCTTGCGATATTCTATAAATATTTCTATAAACTTGTAGCGAATTGTTGAATTTAAAACCGTGAATTAGTAAATCGTGCACTTGCATTAGACGTGTCGTTGTAGTTCTGTGCGTTCTTTGCATCGTATGTACTGTATTTACCGATTTAACCGTCATATGAACTTAATTGTTCAACATAGAATTAATCATGCGCTTCTTCTTGAAGTTTGGTATCATGCATTTAATTTTATATTCATAATTGTGTAGTACTGACATAATGGTTTTCAAAATTCTGTTTTCTTCGAAACCGTTATTTTTGTACTCTTTGATGATACATTGTACTCTTCTAATAAAGTCTGATTCGTCTCTAGTCAGCCTAATTATGCGTATAATTTGACCTTTAAGTACGCCATATGGCATGTTCATGGGTACATTGCTCGAGCTTTTGAAAAATCTAGTGATGTTGAAGGTGTAATCATCAGTTTTATTGTATACTGTAGTACTTAGACTGCAGTTAGCTAGGTGCACTGTGACATCAAGGTAGTGTGTCAGCTGGTTTGAAACCGTTGTGTCGTTTAATTGCAGTTCATTAGGATAGATATCTTTAGCTAACGTCTGAAAGTCTTCAATGTTTATGACTAGTAGGTCATCCACGTACCGAAAAATCGCTTGGTTTGTGCGTAGTCTGTTACGACTCAGCCATGTAAATTCGAACCAGCTCAAACAGAGATCAGCCATGTCACAGCTGGTAGCGCCACCTTGTGGGCATCCCTTTATTGTTTTGAACTTGGTGTTGGCAAATACCATGTACGAATTTTGTAGTATTTCCTTGCATAGCTGTTTTATTTCGTTTTTGTGCAGGGTATTTGCGCCGGCACCTTGTCTAGCATATTGTATTTGTTCGCCCTTTCTGTACAGGTAGTCGCTTTTGGCATTTTTGTGGCATAGGTCAATTATACCATTAATGCCACTCATAATTGTGTCGTGTTTCAGTCGTCATACAGTATTCTCTGTACATTTGTTTGTACTGTCCGTTGTAGGGTACATGTTTGCTGCAATCGAGGCTCCAATATGGCCTCAGTTTGCCGAGCAGAGCAGTACGTATGTTCAGCTTGCGAGCGACCGCCTCTGGCGTTGGAAACTCAACGGGCATCGTTCCATCTCGAGACGCTGCAACTCAGCCACCAGCCGCCTACCGTCATCCATTCCGAGCTCGCGGGCGCTGCTCGCCACGACTACGACGCTCTAGCCGATGATGCGAGCAGAGTTTGCCTGCCAACAAAGCTCGGCCGCCTCTCAATCGTCTCGTCAACCGACCTGCCGGCGATCGCGCCGCAAGCGGTCCACTACGCTGTCGCTCCTGACGCGACTGAGACGTCGTCTTCGAGCGACTTCTCGGCGGGTATCGCTCGCATGTCGTGTACTAGCCGCTTCAACTCAGGACTCCTGCTTGCAAAGTGCTCCAAAGTGGTTCAACATCAATTTGTCTCATGAAATAAAATAATGTTGAGAATACGCACTTGTACAATGATGAATGACTGCAATGATGAAACTGCAAATTGTTGGAATGCATGTCAACCAAAGCCAATGCATGTCAATCAACGCATTTGCATGAATACTAAAGAATTGCTTGTAACACCCACTCTGTTTTAAATAAATTTCATATCAGCACACGTACACGCACACAATTGGAGACATGCGCTGAGACTCATTTGCAGAAGTTTTGTTTTATTTTCTGTGGTGATGCTATGTGGTGGGGGGGGTGGGGCGGAGGGGGAGAGTATAGGCTTTTTGGTGTGACTGTTTGTATGTGTTGTATGTTCAAAAACGTTTTGCTCTCGCAACCCAACACGAACAATCCGAAACACGCACAAAACGCGCACACAAAGAAGACCATGAACCGATGCAAGGGGGGAGGGGGGCTGGAGAGAATGGGAGAGCCCGAAAATAGTTTATCGCCCAGAGGCCCCCAAAGGTCGAGTAGCTCAATGACCAATGGGGGGTTGGGGGCGAGAATAGGCAGAGATTGTTGCTATATCTGAGAAACCTTTCATCTCTTTTGTCGTTTGTCATTCATCATCAAAAACGTGCTCAGAAGTGATTCAGTATCAATATTTTCATGTCCTCAGTAGTGACTCATCATCAATACAATGTGTCATAAAATCATGCTGTGAATGCTCAGTTTAAAAACAACAACGACGAATCTGTAAAGTGCTGCAGCAAAAGCCAAAGGAAGTCAACCAATGCAACCAATGCACTTCTGCAATACAGGAAAACATTTCACCTTTTTTGTTGTAACGGTTTATTCTTGCGTCATTACATCTCCAGTCATTACATTCGATAGTAAAAATTAGGCACTATACCATCTTGAGCAGACACACCATAAATCCCATATAGGCAGTGTGCTAATTGTTTTAATCAGCCCTTCAGAGTCAGCTAATAATAATTGGCTTTTTTGTAATCTGCATGGTTGCTCACATATGTTCATGCACCTTGATCTGCAGGCGCAAGGCCTTTGGACCTGGTCTAAGCTAGGATCGCGGTCCGACGCTTCCGATTCCATTCCAGCGCGCCGTGGGCGGGCGGTTTTCGGCGGGCTTGGGCTTGTGTCTTCCTTACGTCGTCTTTTTTGGCAAAACACAATTGTTGCGTCCGCGTCCGCTCCGTCCGAAGCCTAAGCGAAGCCTAAGCCTAAGCCTAAGCGAAGCATAAGCATAAGCCTAAGCCAAATCAAAGCCTAAGCATAAGCCTAAGCAAAGCCTGGACTAAGCCTAAGCAAAGCCTAAAATTAAAAAAAGTTTTTATCGGACGCAGCAGCGGACGCGGACGCATCAATTGTTTTCAGCCGATTTCTTTTTCGGGGAAATCCAAGTTCATTGGGCCATTGGACCGGGCGAAACGCACCACAATATTTCATTTATTACGTTTAATACGTCGACGATCAGTGCTCAACGCCAAGAAAAACTAAAACAACGCACCACTAAAACGCTAACACATACACGCGCATGCGTGCGTGCGCCCACTCGCGAGTCCGTGCGTGCGTGTGTGCGTGCGTGCGTGCGTGCGTGCGTGCGTGCGTGCGTGCGTGCGTGCATGCGTGCGTGCGTGCGTGCGTGCGTGCGTGCGTGCGTGCGTGCGTGCGTGCGTGCGTGCGTGCGCGTGTCCGTGTCCATGTGTGTGTGTGCGTGCGTGCATGCGTGCGTGTGTCTAAACACTTCTTATAAGTCAGAAGCACGCATAAAATGTACTGTATGATCATATAATTTTTTTGCATATTTGCATAACGCATGGATTACGATAGCTTCAGTTGTGCCACTCTTATTTTGATATTAAAATGTGCCAAGCAAGCTTCATACAAAATTTCAGCTCAAGCTCAATCCATCCAGCAGAACTCTGTGCTGCATTGCAGACAGAACCCACAAACAGTCATACTACTGTAGAAAAGGATAATGCTATATCTTGTCATTACTGTAGCAGATTGGAAAACGAATGCCAGATTCGTGATCACCACGGTCGATTACACATATCCCAAGCAGATTTGACACTGAATTCTCAAATTCGATCAAACGCAATTTGCATATTCAATGCGTCGTATCTCGCGATTACGGTATCGCACTGGAAAACGGATGTGATATTCGTGATCAGCACGGTCGATTACATATATCCCAAGCAGAATTGACACTGAATTCTCAAATTCGATGAAACACGTATGCGCAATTTGCATAACTCACGGATTACGGTAGCTATCGCAAATCCGGCCCTTAAATGACGGTGAAGTTTCCCACGGAAGCTTCATACAAAATTTCAGCTCAATCCATCCAGCACAACTCTCTGGGCTGCGTTGCACACAGACAGACAGACAGACAGACAGACAGACAGACATTGTGCTTTAGTAATATAGATACCATAAACCGTATACCGTAAACCCTATAATTAGCCCCCGGGGGCTAATTTTTTCGTTCGAGCGCTAGGAGGGTGTATGATTATAGGGGGGGGGCTAATTATAGGGGGGGGGCTTATAAACTGGAAGTGTCGATGAGTGGGAAGATGTGTGGCCAAAAGGCGCGTGGAGGCGATTTTTAAGGGAAAAAGGCGCGTTGCACACAAGTTGGTACACTCTAACACTCTCACACAGTCTCACATAAACACGTGTATGTACATACATACACATACGCGACCACACATACACCCAGACATGGAAACATGTGCCTTTTAGACGATGGTCTATTTAGGGAGAGGGCGTAATTTTAGGGGGGGGGGGCTTATTAACTCAAAGTGCCTGCCCCCCCCCTGCACCCCCCCCCCCCCCTGCGGCCCAAACGAAACAATAAGCCCACAGACTAGGAGGGGGGGGGGGGTAATAATGTAGACATACCGTAAATCCTCCAATACAGCCCCCCCCCCTCCAATAGTGCCCCCCCCTCCAATAGTGCCCCCGGGTACGGCAAGGTTGAAATAATAGAGCCCCCCCCCCTCCAATAGTGCCCCCGGGGGTAAGGGGTATGTTGTGCCATGTGACTTTTATGGGCAAAAATATAGTGGTAGGTACATTTATATCGTGTATACACACTACTACTAACCAATAATAGTACGTTTTAGCAACTATTAGTGGTAAATCAACCATTAAATGTCGCAAAAGTGATCAAAATCATCGAAAAATCGGCAATTTTAACAGCGAAACTAGCATTACCATTCAAAATTTTTAGGTTGAAATAATAGAAGCCCCCCCTCCAATAGTGCCCCCCCTCCAATAGTGCCCCCGGGTAAGGAGAGGTTGAAAAAATAGTGCCCCGGGGGCACTATTGGAGGATTTACGGTATGTACCGTGCATTATCCAATGCATTTGCGTGACACCGTGTGGCCGACAGTATTCAACAGCATCGAGTCTTGCACGTTTGAGTAGCGCCGGTGCGGAAGATGGCTGTGGTGGCGAAGGCGTCGCGCACTGCGCCGGGAGGCTCGCGGAAGCGGAGCGAAGTCGCGTCGCGAAGAGGTCGTTGCAGCCAGCAGCTTTAGTTGGAGGAGACTGCCGACGACGACTTTCGCTTCAGCGCCCGCTGCCGCACCAGAAGAGACAGCGGAGACGACGCAAAGTAAGAAGATCTTCCGCCCTCTGCACAACCGCTACAAGAACAACGCCGACGAGCTCTACAGCGCCTACGAGGCCGAGTGGGAGCGTCGCTCCAAGTCGCGCCGCAAGAAGTAGGATCGGAATCGGAACCAGGACACGTCTTATCGTTCCGTATTTGTGGCCCACCATTCGTGATTTTGATTCGGCTGGCGGATCATTCGTATAATTTGTGGTGTGGCGCAGCGTGTAGCATACCGGGTTCGAATCCCAGCGCAAAAATCGCACTTTTCTTCAACCGAATTTGTTTCCCAGAGCCCAGGAGCGCTGCATGGATTCTGCAATTTCCACTTTAATATTTCGAAGGCTGCTTCACGTGGCAAAAACGTTTCACGACCAAAAGATAAGCGCCCGTGGCGTACGCAGAACTTGATTCCTGAGTGGGCATCCTGGTCAAATACTAAATTTTGCAAAAGGGACTGTGTCGAATTTTTTGACATTGCGCCATGTCAGCTGAACCCGCATTATTGGCCAAAGTTCTAAAGTTCTGTAATCTAGGGCAGCGACGGCACGAGAAAATCTATTGAGAGGAAAGCCTTCGATCTAGTGGTTCCATCAAGAATCGAACCCAGAACAGTGTGCGCAAGAGGTAGATTCTCTACCACTAGGCCATAAGGTGCCCCGTAAGCCCCGTTATAATCCTTTGCTGATAACATGGGTTGACAGTGAAGAAAATTTGTTACAGGTGCAGTACAATGTTGTACGTGTATTGAGTCTACTGTGTACCAGGTAATACACAATACGCATTACCGTGCATACTCAAATGTGCACACGAGTTCACGACAACACTACTGAAAAGGTTAGACTACACACGCTAACGATCCAATGTGACCGAAAAAGAGGGCAGTCTAGCTAGCACGTCTAGAACGAACGGGTAGACACATGCCTGACAGACTTTCTAGACAATTGTTTGATTCACTTTGGGGTTCTGCTGCAGGGAACTGGCAACAATTGAGTTTGGCCTTTGAGCCACCGGGCCACAAATCACGCCGCTCTCCGTTTTTTCCATGTACCAGCGTTGAACAGGCCTGTGTGTGTGTGTGTGTGTGTGTGTGTGTGTGTGTGTGTGTGTGTGTGTGTGTGTGTGTGTGTGTGTATTGATTGGTGGACGCGGTAATAGGAGTGTCTGACTAATGCTGGCCCACTTTATCTGCGGCCTAATCTATTAGGTTTGGGTCCATGCTCAATGTAACTTATTGTAGCTGTAGATACATGCACATTAGCATTGGAGCATTCCGGATTGGATTAGTAGTGGCCAACATTCATATTGAGGCCCCGCTGGATTTTTTTTTGAAATGCTGTAGATTGTTTTATTTACAATGTGCACATGTGCTGGTGCCGTATTGAAGCAGTATTAGAGTGTAAATGGTGTATTCCTGCATAGCTTACCTATGTATCGCCCCACGTGCGTTCGCAATGCGCGCGCCTTGTGTGGAGAGCGAGAATGTATGGGCCACTCGGTAAGCAGCTGACGCGACACTATGCGCGAAGCGGCATTAAAGGAAGCACTTCGTCTTCAGACGGAAACGACAGCGGCAGAAGGGAGCAATTGCTTTTCAGCGCTCCTAGTTTTTTGACCAGCTTCGAAATGCTCTAGAGAATTGAACCCGCCAACGACTACAGCTGGAACTAAACGGAGTCGTTGCAAAGTGACAGCCGCTCCCGGGGTGTGTGTTCATTGGGTGCGTGCGTGCGTGCGTGCGTGCGTGCGTGCGTGCGTGCCCGCGTGCGTGCGTGCGTGCGTGCGTGCGTGCGTGCGTGCGTGCGTGCGTGCGTGCGTGCGTGCGTGCGTGCGTGCGTGCGTGCGTGCGTGCGTGCGTGCGTGCGTGCGTGCGTGCGTGCGTGCGTGCGTGCGTGCGTGCGTGCGTGCGTGCGTGCGTGCGTGCGTGCGTGCGTGCGTGCGTGCGCCTGATTCATCTGATTCATTCAACATTTCGTTCTCTAGAAAATGACCATCAGCTATTCTGGAAACTTCTTCCGTCTGTTGTTGCGATGGAGGGGCAGCCTATGGAAGGCGGTGTACCGCGAGCTGATCCTCTACTTGATCGCCTACTTTCTACTCAACGCCTTCTACAGGTTCTATCTGTGCAGGAACGATCCTAAGGCTATTCACAAGAGCTCTAACGACACCAACTACAGCGGCAAGCAGATTTTCGAACATGTGGGTCGGCGGAAACGGTTTCTTCGTTTCTCCTTTACTTGAATCAATTGATAGAAATTATTATGTATTTTTGTGAATTAAAGAAAATGTACAAATAATTTTTGCAGATAAAAATTAAATTTATAATTTTGTGTAGTACTTTCTGCAATTGTGGGTGTTTCGCCTCCACCGCTTGACACCCGAGACGCACGAGGCTCGTCAGAAACGATGCGTCCCCTTTACATCGTGAAATCAAGCCGTAGACTAGGGATCTTCAGATCACATAAAATGAGAGAAGGAGGAAAGCACCTTTTCGTCGATCCGCGCTTGAAATTCCGCTTCGGTGGTCGAGTTTTCTGCCATTGTTTATTTTCTAAAATTTTTTCAGTCGACCTGGTATATTCTGGAATGATTTCGATATACTGAATCGATTTCGGGAGTTAGAGGCAAAATTCAGTAGGTCGCGAGTTGCCTTAAACTTGCAGTTGCAATTTGAGCATTCTTTGTACCGTATGTACTGTATGTACCGTGTATGCCATAAGTACTGTATGTGCTGATTTAACGTATATGAAAATCTAATTGCGAATCATAGAATTGATCATGCGTTTCTTATTGAAGTTTGGTATCATGCATTTAATTTTATATTCATAATTGTGCAACACTGATATGGTGGTTTTTAGGATCTTATTTTCTTCAAAACCATTGTGTTTGTACTCATCGATGATGCACTGTACTCGTCTAATAAAGTCTGACTCATCTCTAGTTAGTCGGATTATGCGTATAATCTGACCTTTAAGGCATGTTCATGGGTACGTTACTCGAGCTTTTAAAAATCGCGTGATTTTGAAGGTGTAGTCATCGGTTTTATTGTATACTGTAGTGCTTAGTCTGCAGTTGTTAAGGTGCACTGTGACATCAAGGTAGTGTGTCAGCTGGTTTGAAACCGTTGTGTCGTTTAATTGCAGTTCATTAGGATAGATATCTTTAGCTAACGTCTGAAAGTCTTCAATGTTTATGACTAGTAGGTCATCCACGTACCGAAAAATCGCTTGGTTTGTGCGTAGTCTGTTACGACTCAGCCATGTAAATTCGAACCAGCTCAAACAGAGATCAGCCATGTCACAGCTGGTAGCGCCACCTTGTGGGCATCCCTTTATTGTTCTGAACGTGGTGTTAGCAAATACCATGTACGAATTTTGTAGTATTTCCTTGCATAGCTGTTTTATTTCGTTTTTATGTAGGGTATTTGCGCCGGCACCTTGTCTAGCATATTGTATTTGTTCGCTCTTTTTGTACAGGTAGTCGCTTTTGGCATTTTTATGGCATAGGTCAATTATACCATTAATGCCACTCATAATTGTGTCGTGTTTCAGTGAGGGGTACAATGCTGAAAAATCACCACTGTATATACGCTTCACGTTGGTCATTGTGCGCAGCTGCTCGACAACCTCAAATGAGCTTTTTACTGAGACGTATCGAGTTTGTCCATTTCTGTTGGCTATCATCGCACAGTACCGCTTAAAGTGCAAAACGTAGTGGCTTAGGTAGTGTTTGCACAGTTTCTCAAGTGGTTTTAAACTGGATTGTCTGGCTGCCACGATAGCTCTGAATGCTGGTGGTCTTTTGTGTAATTTCGGGTTGGCAAAGAGTATAGGCAGAACGTTTCTATTTTCAGGTGTTACACCGTATGTGCTCATGAGACGTTTGTGTTTTTCCAGTATCTGATCCACCGTGTCATTTGTCGGTGTGAAGACTGCATTTCCATGTATAGTAATTCTGCCATTCTCAATATATATGCCACATTCATCACAGAGCTTTTTCAGATAATAATTTTTGCATAGGATGGAGTAGTTGCCTGGCACTTTGTCGGTAACTGTAATTATGTACCGTTTATGAAACGTTTCCAGGTACTGTATCCCCATATTTGAAAGTCTTAGGTTCTGTGGAGTACTGTAAATCTCTTGATCAATTCTAGTTTCTATTATTTTTCGATATTTGCCTATTACCTAATTTGGTGCAGTCACTTTCTGTGAGTACATTTTTAGCTCTTAGGCTGCTGAGGAACCGATTCAGATCTGTCAGTATCGAATTAGCAATTTTATGTTTGTCAGTTGTCATGTTAGTTTTGTATTTTGTGCCGAGATTCATAAATTGTCTAAGTTCGGTATTTTCTACAATATTCAGGTCACCGGTAACCACATGTCCTAATTGTCGGTCTCTATAAATTTCGTTGCATCTACAGCGTTCCATGCTCAAAAGATGTTCTCTAAGCTGTGCAGCTGTAAGCTGTCGCAGTATTTTGGTGTAGTTGCAGACTTGTAGCCATGCTGGTGACGTTGTTTTGTACACCACCTGAACGGTCCAGTCAACAGCTTCCGTTGGTTTGCTGATGAGTTTACCGATCCTTGTTGCCTTCAATAATTTGGCAATTCCAATTCGTGACACTACTTGATTAGTATGTAGTACTGTAACCCTTACTGTCCGTCGCTTCTGTGTTTCATCAGCGTTGTGTCTTCGTGAGGTACTCTGCAGATAGGCTAGAATTTTGTCGTAGGTATGCTGTTGTAGGCCTTTAGCCATACATCGAAAATACAGGTACTGTATGTACTTTTTCCTGGTTTTCTGTAGCATTTGTGTTTGGTCTCCAATTTGGATTTGTTCAAATTCTCTTATGTAGCTTTCTATTTCCGTATCCGTCGGTTTGTGCTTATGCTTACGATCTTTGTGTTTTTTGGTGAAGTTAATTTTGCGTTTCCGTGTCATTCTCAATGCGCTAAAGTACGGATTTTTATTACTTGGAATGTTTTGCATGTCAAACGCGTTGTGTATGTTGCCAATACCTTTACAGTTTGTATTTAAGCCACAGGGGTATAGGCTATTCATTTGTTTAATCCCGAAATGCTCAGCCTCAAGTCTAGTTTTATCCGTATGCGCGTCCGCATGGCTAAAGCTCTGCAAAATTTCGATGCTGATGTCAGACACCGTATGTCCGTCTTTTCTAAAATGTGTGTAGAGCTTTTGACAATTTGAATCTTTGAGTATCGCCAGTCTGTGTTCTCGAAATCTACACGCTAAGGATCGCCTCGTTTCTCCAATATACTGATAATCGCATTTCCTACATGTAATAAGGTACACTACGTTCTTAGTTTTACAGTCCCATACCGTATCATTCAGTGCATTAGTCGTCAACTTTTGGTTGGTAGAACCCACCGTAATATAGTCGCGTGTGTTAATAAACGCACAGGTTATGCAGTTTTTTCCGCATGCGCGTGTGACACTATGAATGCCTTCGTTCGGTAGAATACTGTATTGCAACCCGTCTTCTCCACTGCTACACCTGACGTTGCAGAACCTCCCTGTAGAACCACGGCTTTCTTGTGGTACAACCTGCGGTACAGTGACGGAATTCGAAAGAGAGGTTTGGATTGAGTCAGGAATAGAGTGGTCCCTCCGAGACTATTGCCAGGGCTGCTGGCCAGGCGTCTGCCACGGCTAAATAGCGTTTCCTGGGCAGACCAGATTCCTAGGGATCACTCCCGAGCCCTCGGAGGCAAGGGCAGAAGCCGCGGGAGCGCCATCCGTAGAGCGGCTGCCGATCCCATATGTATGGCTGTACAGTGTAATGTCTTTTCGGTATGTACTGTAACTATTTGTAGTTGTACTGCTACTCTGGGAAATGTATGTGTATTTTTTACACCGTGGGTCATTGTATTGTACGTGTGTATCATAGAGGTGTACCTCATATACACCTATACCGTATTGCTGTATATG
>JASAMY010001847.1:0-35678 GCA_030248085.1 Paralinhomoeus sp. GSCO2_6 | reverse complement strand
TCGCCTCGTTCTCGGCGTGGAGCGTGGCGACGACTGTGCGGGTCGTCGCAGCGGGCGGCGTTTCGAGCCAGCTAGCGGCCGTTTATGGCCTCTCTCTGGCAGCGGCACTCTGGCTCGGCTGCCTGGCGCGCGGCGTCCGTCTCGCGGCGAGGCGACACCGAGACGGCGTCGACGTCGCGCTCGCGATTCGGTCGATCGCCGACGGCCTTCGACAGCCAATCAGCGCCTAGACGCCCCCACCCCGGGCCCTCTTGTTGGTGCAGGAGCCAGAGAGTGGTGGGAACGACAACGGAAATGGCGTCTGCAAGGTCTGGATGACGACGACGGTGTCGATCGGTGTCCTCGAAGACGTTGTTTGACGATCGAGCGGATAACGAGCGGCTCGCTTTGATGGTACCCAATGGACAGAGAGAAAGAAATAAGACCTGTTTGGCCGCGTCTCGCACACAAACGAGTTGTTGTCGGGGCAACGCTAGGAGGCCGTCAATCGTCCATATAGCATCCCCTTCTCTATGACGCCTTTCCGTCTAGAGCAGCATAATCAGCCAAAGACCTTCGGAAGAACGCCATCTGTAATCTTGGGCAGCGACAGCACGAGAAAATCCATCGAAAGTGTTGTCCTCGATGTGGTGTATCCATCAAGAATCGAACCCAGACACCGTGAGGCCGAGCACAAGAGGCCGATACTCTACCACTAGGCCATACGCTGCATGGTCGTCAACTTTCCGAAGCTCGTTTGCTCGCTCAGAAGCGCGGCAAGGTGCAGCGATCTCTTTTGTTCTGGAGTGTCGTCTGGCACTTCTGGAGTTGACTTCGTCGTCTCCTCTCTTCGACTCGAGGCGAGACAACGACGACGTCGCTCTTCCTCCCCCAGATGCGAAAGATTGCGACGGCGCCATCATCTGGCAGAACCGTGTCTTACCCGAGTGGTTCGCCATGCAAGATGTAAATCGCCACTCAAAGGTCTTGAAAAGCTGGGGAAAACTTGGCGAATGGCGCGACCGGAATTGAACCTATGTACATCAACTGGATTACCGGCCCTGCCTCTGTATTACCAGGTTCCTGGAGTGCGCTCACCTCACCCCGTTGCCATGACTAGCTTCATTCTACCTGCTGCAAACAAAAGAAACGAGAGACAAAGACGAAAACGCAACGTGCAAATCCGAAAGATTCCACGAAAACGAATCGGCGTGTTGCGTGAGGTCAGGGTTCGTCAGGAAATATCCCTTTCTTGAGGAGTGCCATAGGTGACCCTGAGGCTTCGGTGCATGCCCCTGAGAAAGGAGGGAGGGAGAGAACACTCGAAGAGGGAATACAGACAGTGAACAGCGTAGTCGGAATGGAAAGGGAATACCTACAACCATAGGTAGGCGAGTCGAATATAGACGAATGCTTGCCGAAACCAGACATGACACATGCACAGTGTACATACATGTCTGTGGGTGTGAAGATGTGAACATATGTAGTGGAAATCCCTAAGAACTTGTACTGTTAAAGCTGCTAAAACAGCATTGTGGGCGCTAATTAGCCATTGGTGGGAAATGCTTCTTTGGGTTTTCTTCTCTTCTTATCCTGTGCTTAGCATTGCCGAGCCGTTTTAATCAGTTGGCCCGCCTTCGTTGAGCCTCCATTGGTTGAGTAGCCCCTGGAGGCTGTGGAGGGCTGGCGCAGCGCATGCTCTCCAAGTACGCTTTTCGGAATACGGACGAGAGCACCATCAAACTGTAGGGATTCATCCAGTTGAAGAGGTTGCCAGAAATCGTAAACACACTAAATGTCGCGTGCAATGCATAATTTACAGGGTTGTCCTTTCAAGTGCCACATTTTAATAATGAATTATTACTCGGGCAAACGGCAAGATAATGTCTTGGAATTTTAACTGTAGCTGTGCAGGTAGACAAGACTACGGTGTTGTTCACAATTGGCTCCGTTAGAATCGGCTTTGGAACTAGCGTGTGGCAGTAATTTGAATTTGGACCCATACTCTGGTCTTTTTGCCGAGACTTTTGCCCGTATTTCTGGTCGCTATTCAAGAAAAATTGTTGCGCTATTCAGAGCATGGCGCTTGGCATATCGCCGTTCAAATCTCAGTGTAGTACAGGTTTCACAGAGCCCTGAGTAAGAGATTTCACGGTGCTGTGCATTACTGCCTGACGCTTCAGAGCTGCTCGACCGGACAGCCACGCAAAACCAAGTTTCCTACCGTAAATCCTCCAATAGTGCCCCCGGGGCACTATTTTTTCAACCTCTCCTTACCCGGGGGCACTATTGGAGGGGGGGGCACTATTGGAGGGGGGGCTTCTATTATTTCAACCTGAAAATTTGGAATGGTAATGCTAGTTTCGCTGTCAAAATTGCCGATTTTTCGGCGATTTTGATCACTTTTGCCACATTTAATGGTTGATTTACCGTTAATAGTTGCTGAAACGTACTATTATTGGTTAGTAGTAGTGTGTATACACGATATAAATGTACCTACCACTATATTTTTGCCCATAAAAGACCCATGGCACAACATACCCCTTACCCCCGGGGGCACTATTGGAGGGGGGGGCTCTATTATTTCAACCTTGCCGTACCCGGGGGCACTATTGGAGGGGGGGGCACTATTGGAGGGGGGGGGGGTTGTATTGGAGGATTTACGGTAAGCTACTTTTAGAATTCATTGCGACACCATTTCATGTCGATCGATTTTGTGCTGTTTGCTCTCGCTCGAGCAATCCTTCCTCGTCCAAAAACAACAAAAATGACCATGAGATGGGGAAAAAATTTAAAGTACAGTCACACGTTTGATGAAAGTCATAGCGGATTTCCACGGAGAGGAGGAGAAGGGACATTTGTCAAAAAATTCTTAGGGTGTTGAACACCTGCCCAAGTTACTGAAGATTAAGATGTGGCACTGTAAAAGAAAACCCTGTACAATCTGTCATCATGCCTCACGTCCATGGTAATGTATAAACGGGTTTTTGCATTGGGAGTTTGAACTGTACATTGGGGCCATTATGGCTCGAAGGGAGACCAAAGTTTTGGCGAGGATGCCGAGGTTGTCGAGAATGGAAAATCTCGCATCGAAATAGCGTGACAATGCAGCGAAATATTTTACACACGGCAAATTTTACAGTACCAACTCGTTTCTCAAACAAGTTACAACGTTCGCTAGCAATTGTTTGGTGTTTATATAGAGTACAATTACATATACATGCTGGAACGACGCCAGCCGAAGATCCTTGGAGCGAATAGAGCTACCGCAAAAGCGAGTTGCGTAAAAAACACGGCGAATCCATGCGCCACGAGGCGTCGTTCCGCGTCCGTCTTCTTCTGATGCTGTTTCTGACGTTGTCCAGAGGCGGCCACATTAGCTCGGTAAAGAGAGAAAGCGCAACCGATGTAGCAGAGGAAAGAAAACAAAGAGGAGAGAACGAGCAGGCCTGCCGTGGTGAGGCTACCGATCAGGATATGCTGAAATGTGTGCGCCGTCGTGATCACTGCCAATTATTGAAGAGTTGTGGAAAAAAGGCGATTGCAGTGCTGGGATTCGAACCCAGGTCTCAGGGATTTCGGTCCTGGATGCTAACCACTACACCACACTCTCACGCCTCCTATTCCACAAATCACGCATGATAAGCGGTATGTATTGTATTGCCAGTACAGTATGCTATGACTGTGCTTTGGTAATCGAAAAGTCTCTGGTAGTCCCTCGGGGGTACTATTGTTTCAGCTGTCGGCTAGCCAGGGCATTACTAATTACCTAGCTACATAGAGACGTTTGGAAGAACGCTATGATCTTGTGATCCAGCTTATGGCCATTGTGCTGTGTCGGTGGTTGTCGTCAAAAATAAAGCTATCTGTAAGCTACCAAGGGCAGTAAGCTCACGAGAAAAATCCACTGACATGGAAATACTCGGCTTTTTATGGCTCCATCAAGCGTCGAACCCAGAACCGTGCGCGCAAGAGGCCGATTCTCTACCACTACGCCATCCGCTGCCCCCATAAGGGAAGCGAGCGTTTATTTTTTCAAACGATTGTCAACCGTTCATTGGAGGAGAAGACTAAAAGGTACCTTTTTCCTTGTTAGTGCGTGCGCATAGTATAGGTTTCGCTGCAGGGTTTCGTTGAAGACAATCTTTGCTGGAACAGTAAACACAAGCGAATATTCAGCCAAAACAATGACAACAATTATAAGAGCACAGACTGCTAGAGTCTTTCTAGTACCTAAATGAAATTGCTGTACATGCTCACTGTCCTGTAGTGCACTGTTCAATAGTGCACTGTAATAATTAAACAATGTACACTTTTTTTGCAAATCACTAGGTACATAGGTAAATGGCTAAGTAAACACACTAGCTTGACTTGACCAACACTAGCACACTGAGTGACTGGTGATGGCGGAGGAAGATGGCCCACCGATAAAATATAATAAAAACATTGCATACAGAGTTTACACCCAACTCAATGTGATCAGTGATCTAACTCATAAGCCATGACAAATCGTGACCATTATACACACTACAACACTAGACGTTTTGACTGCAACTAATCTAGGCACGATCCTTCAACTAAACAACACAATCGGGAATTGCGCTCGATCACTTGATTCATACAGTATGAGCAATCGAAAGAAAGGTCGCATCTTGTCGTATTTATAGAGAGTATGATGATCGTATTATGCCTGGCAAGGCTTTTTCTGACCTTGTTAAGCTGGAACGGAAAAGCTGTTGCGACGAAGCGGTTGGCGCTCATAATCGGAATAATGAGAGTTTGGCACAGGCCCAAAGATTGTGGCACAGTTATCAATTTGTCCATTGGAATTGGCAAGTTTAACCTGTAGTATTGGGATGAGGCGACTGCGTTCGCACGCACGCACGCACGCACGCACGCACGCACGCACGCACGCACGCACGCACGCCTGTCAATGTACGGTCAGAGTCGTCATCCCAATAGCAGAGTATAATGGTTGGAGTGCCCTTCGTGTTGAATCCAGTGAGATGGACCACTTGAAGACAGTCGACGACGCCAAGTGCAATTGAGAGTTGGAAAAAAGTTGTGTTGAATGGTTCCTTGGGGCTGTGAGCACGTTTCGCAATATTACAATATAAATCCTCGGGGTACTATTTGAAATTTACGGTATGCTGCTTTTTTTAAATCCTCAAGGCCAGTTGCTCAGCAGTCCCCTGATTGCGACGTTTCACCAATACGAAAATGACAGTCATGTAAAAGACGAGAGAGAAGCCGCTGATCGGAAGAACCACCAAATCAAAGTTGGTGAAACCCACATAAAGGATAAGCTGTTCGTAGTCAGACGCAGAGGCATTCATTCTAAAAGATTCGCCACAAGACGAATGCTAGATGATTTTGCCTAACGCCCGTACCTACCTACTGGCGCGCCCTAGTGACCTAATGAGACTTATACCGCGCTTGGCAGCTTGTTTGACAGAAAGCGCTCACTAACTAACCAACTTCAGGCGCCAGCAATTACTAGTCAAACTACCCTGGTGACCTCTTGTATCCAAGGTTACTCGGGTTACGCATATCTTAGCTCGTCTTAACCCTAACCTCGAAAATATATCCAACACCTGCCTCGTAGCCTGACCTAGAGTTAAAGTTTTAATTGGCTTTCTGGGGAAAACCCTCTGAGGCGTGCGACTACCACGCCTTTGCACCGAAGTGTAAGTGCCAATGGCGACTGCCGCCGTGATGACAAAGACGCCTTTTGGATCGAGAAGAGACAAGCCCGCTTCAAAAAGCACTTCACTTGAATTTGTTGCCGTGTATTCGAAATTTCGGTGCTTCGGCAGGCATTTGGACGGTGTTTGACTTTCTGGACATCTTTAGCAGTGCCAACTCCTTTGGAATCGTGAAATCGCCGCACAAGCTTCAATGATACGACGCCCCATTATTGTTTCCTTTGTTCCATCGCAAAATGCACTGTTGTTGCATTGTAGAATGCTAGACTGCTTTTCCGAAGTCTGCATTGCAATTGCCGATAGAGGAGGCAGGAGGGAGAACGTCCACGTCCGTGCGTAGGTACACAGGAACGCACTGATGCGCCCTGAAGGCATCCACGCTGCCCCCTCCCAGCCCTAATACAGGGCCAAGTGCGTCCACGCACCCTGCGTCCACGCACCCTGCCTCTGTGTAGGGGCTAGCCCGGTAGCAGAGGGGGGTGGGTGGCTGGCTGGACCGACGCGCGTACTGGCGTCTGGCGAAGGCACTAGCAGCAGGGGGGGGGGGCTCTAGTTTCCAAAATGTTTGAGATAATGATGTGGTCAGCTGCGGTACACCCCCCCCCCCGGAGCATACATGTAACCGGGTTTTTGAAGGGGGGGGGGGAGGGTCGGAGACCATTCTGGGGGGGGGGGGTAAGCAGATTTGAAGAGGGAGGGGGTGTAAGAGGGTAAAAAAAGTGTACCTAACTAGTGTCTAAATAGGCACTTTTTGGTCAAAGATAGGTTAAAATAGGCTATAAATAGCGTTATTTAGCTGTTTTAAGGTCAAAAAACACTAAAAGGCGAAAAATTCACTACTTTTTACAGTTGTAGACAAGTTGGAAAACTTTTGAAAAATTCTGGGGGGGGAGGGTTGGGGGGCGCGGGGGGGGGGTAACTTTTGACTTGTTGGTGGGTCGCAGCTAGTCGAGCGCATTGTTCAAACAATAATGCCGACATCTTTTAAGAAACACGTTTGTGTGATAGAGCGTACTATTCGGTGGCGTGCTGTACCCACTTTGCCACCCGTAGTAGCTGTCCGCCGCCTTCCAGGCTCCCGCTTGTAGACATAACGCGTCTTTCGAAAAGTTTTGCTCACGTTGCTATCTCGGTGTGGTGAGGCCACCACACGCCACAATCCCAACACAAAACGTACGCGTGACGCCCCGCATAAGCAATAAGCATCTGTTTTCCCAGATTTGTCCAGAAATTTTGCTCAAGGCCCTAGAAATATTATTATTTTGTCATATGTATATTCTTTTATGTTTTTTTAGAATAAATCTAAAAAAGGGTACCTCTAAATTGGTCCTAAGAATGCTAAAAAGTTCGGCCCGATCCGTCAAGCCATAAAGGAGAACCGGTCGGTAGCGGACAGACGGACGGACGAACGGACAGTTCATTACGAGTTTTTTGTTCGCATATAAACTCGCCGCGCTGAAGCGCGGCAAAAAAAAAACAGAAACCGCGGCTTCTACAAAAAGCCTTGCACCTCCATACGTACAGGGTGTCCCGCCCTCCTGTCGCACATTTCGTCAAAGCATAACTTGGTTCTGAACAAACCGATTTAAATCAAATTTTAGACGGTTGTAGCCAGTAGCTCAACTTAAACTTTTGCAAAGTTTAAACCAAATCGACTGCGTCATTTCGAAGTCACGCACTTTCAAGTGGAGGAGGCAATATTTTGCTTTGGAGAGTCAAAAACTGAGCCGAAAGCTGATGGTTTTGACTTTTTGACGGGTTCTCGATCGCCAGCTCAGTAGAGCCTGTTCTCACTGGATTTCACATTCGATGAGGACAATCGCCCACAGAGCCAGATGACTCAAAATCCTTTTACAGTTGTTGCAACTTTTTTTTTCATTGTTCGTTACTTTGCTGAAGGAAAATTTAACTTCAAACCGACGGATTATTTCTTCTTCATTTTGCGCCTTATAAAACGGGTTAACAGAAGAACTTACTGGTCCAGCAAGAATTTCCGCCCCGACCTTTTAGCGAAAACAGATTTTAAAAAGAGAAAGTACAGTTAAACAAGATGAAAACGCAATGCTCTACCTGCAAAGGTGTAACTCCGAAACAGTGCAGCCGATTTGGTTGATAGTTGGCGGAAGTCTAAGTTGAAATGCTTATTATAGGTGTTTAAAATTTGATTGAAATCGGTGCTCCCAGACCCGAGTTATGCTTTGACAAAGGGTGCGACAGGAGGGCGGGACACCCTGTACAATGCAGTGCACGTATGTAACGAATGTGTCTTTTTTCCGAAACTGAAGCCATCTCGAACGCACGGTACAGGACACGCAAAGAGTCGGAGTATGAGAGTGTGTAATAGAGAGGTGACCGAACTTTCAAACTTATGTAGCGGAACACCTACAGGTAAATGTAAGGGGCAGCGTATGGATCGGCCTTTTGAGGCGCACGGTACTGGGTTCGATTCTCGATGGACCCAGTAGATCAAGGACTTCCCTCTCCCCTTATTTTCTCGTGGTGCCGCCGCTCTAGATCTAGATCCGCCGCTTCTAGATTACAGACGGGGTTCTTCCAAATGTCTTTGGCTGATTATGAGGTTCTCTAGACGGGAAGGCGTCACGGAGATGGGTATGCTATGTATATGGGCCATTGACGGCCTCGTAGGGTCGACCCTAATCCAACAACAACAACAGGTACAGGTACAGAGTGTGTAGGAGTGGGACAGACGCACGTCGACAACACGCGCAACACGACATCCAGCAGTTGCGATTAAGACAAGCCATTGTTGGCGTTGTCCCTCCCCCCCCCCCTCTCTGTGTGTAAATCAGCCAGCAGCCCGCACTTCAGTTGCGAGCGACAGCGGCAGCAGAAGTCGCGGCGGCCGCCGCGGCAGCAGGCCCCGGAGGGCTTCTGCGGCAGCGCATGCTCTCCACGTACGCCTTTCTGAATTCCGAGGAGAGCGCCGCCAATCCGTAGGGGTTCATCCAGTTGAAGATGTTGCCCGGAATTATTGTCGGACTAAACGAACCAGACCAAATGAAAGAACAGTGCCCCCAAGAGGGCTTTAGTGGAGGATCTTCAAAAATTGTTTTTTTTTTTGGCCTCTAGTTATGGGGGTGTACCGTAAACCCTCTAATTAGCCCCCTATGATTATACACCCTCCTAAGACCACTTTGAGTTTATAAGCCCCCCATATGATTACGCCCCGTCCCTATAGATGGACCATCGTCTGAAAGAAAAAATTTTCTAAGTCAGGGTGTAAGTATGGTCGCGTATCTGTATGTATGTACATGTATGTGCATGTGAGACTGTGTGAGAGTGTGTTAGATTGTACCAATGTGTGCGCGCAGCGCCTTTTTCCCTTAAAAATCGCCACCACGCGCCTTTCCGCCCACAAAGTTTCCACACATCGACACTTCCAATTTATAAGCCCCCCCCTATAATTATACACCCTCCTAGAGCTCGAACGAAACAATTAGCCCCGGGGGGCCAATGATAGAGTTTACGGTAATTATAAGGGGGGGGGGATGACAGGGCTTACCGTATATTGTACGCATGTGTACTCTATGCACCGCACTGGGCACGCGCCGTTGCACAACAGGCAAATGCGCACTCGCTCGATTTATATGTCATGCTACGGTAGGTACTGTACGTGTAGTTAACGTATACGTACTTGCCGCTCGAAAAGCGCCAGCCAAAGAGCAGCGGCGTGTACAGGGTGACCGTGTAGGCTAGTTGCGTGCAGAACACGACGAATGCGTACGCCATGAGGCGTCGCTCCGTGTGCGTCTTTTTCTGATTCTGTGGCTGACGAAGCCCCGAAGCTGCCGCCTTGGCTCGGTAAAGAGAGACGGCGCAGCCGACGTAGCAGAGAAGAGAGAACGAAGAGGAGAGAAGCAGCAAACAGAGATTGAAGACCGCGGCGAGCTTGAGACGCTGGAATGCGTGCAAAGCGAATGTCATGCCAGACGAGAATTAATTGTTATTTTTCTTGCCATTTTTTTTTAACTTTTGAGGCTTGCAAATGTCTTGTTGCATGGTCATTTTCTATTGCCATATAATTTTGCATTTTATGTCGTAGCGAATGGTACACCGAATTGCACCACCCACACCATTGAATTTGAATTATCATACAGTGAATCTGTCAAGCAGCATAGTATTTGGTCCCGAATAAAACAGTGAACCCCATTTTTTGCCTAATGGTATAGGGTTTGCGGTGGGTACCTTTCGTACCTTCATCGCAGTTTGTTTGTGCCCATAGTATAAGTTTCGCTGGAGGGTTTCGTCGAACACAACCTTCCCTGGAATGGTAAATACCAGTGAAGCGACACCCAAAGCAACGAGAAAAATAATGAGGAAACACGCCGCTAGAGTCTTTCCTGTAAAAACCTAAATGCAACAAAAGTACCTATGCAGGTACCGTAAACCCTATAATTAGCGACCCCTGTATGATTACACCATTTCTATAGATTATTTGTCTGAGTTTTGAGCCCGCCCTCATAATTGAATTTTGAGCCCCCCATCCATCGTTGAAACCCACATTTTTTGTGTATGGCAATTTTCAGTTTAATTTCCAAGTTTAGTGAAAGAGTGTTTTGTGCTCCGAATTGTACTGGTTGAATTATATCAAGCGCATGCAAAAAATAAATTTGATTTTAAGCGGCGCTAGACGTTTGCATGTTTGCTGTTTGAGTGAACTGAAGCTTTTGTTGACCTTGTGGAGCTTGAATGGAAAAGATGTCGCGACGAAGCGGTTAGCGCTCATAATTGGAATAATGAGGTGTTGACACAGGCCACAGAAATATAACACGGCCATAAATTTGAACATTAATTGAATCGGTAAGTTTAGCCTATTTATTGGGATAAGCGACCACATTTGCCAGCGACCGCGCACGCACGCACGCACGCACGCACGCACGCACGCACGCACACACGCACGCGTCAGTTATTCTGCGTCAGTCAGAGTCGCCATCCCAATATTGGAATATAATGGACAGAGCGCTCGCAGTGTCGGTGCAGCTGAGGTTGACCACTTGCAGGCAGTCCACGATGCCAAGGGCAATGGAGAGTTTGAAAAACGTCGTATTGAATGGTTCCTTTAGGGCTGTGTGCAAGCCTTGATTTGCACGTATTTTTACGATTTTTACGTCTCCGATTTGTAACGCTCAACTATGATAAATTTGTTGAGAATACATACGAATGGCCTCCACATGCTGCACACATCATGATGATGATGATTGTTTGTTATCAATTTTGCCAATCAATTTTGCCTGTCCTTGTAATCAATACAAACACATACCGTACTCCAAAGATGCTCGGTCGATCGAGCGAACGCAACTGAGATTCATAGATTACATGGTATTTTAATTGTTGTTGTCGGATTATGGGCAACACCAGGAGGCCGTCCATATCCCTTATAGCGTACCCATTGAATCGATTGATAGAAATTATATGTATTTTTGTAAATTCAAGGAAAATGTACAGATTTATTTACAGAAAAATTAAATTTTTATTTTTGTATGGTACTGTCTGCAAATGTGGGTGTTTCGCCTCAATCTCCATCTCCATGACGCCTTCCCGTCTAGAGCCAAACAATTAGCCAAAGACATTCGAAGGAACACCATATGTGATCTAGGGCCCTAGATCACATATGGTGTTCCTGATAGAACTGATTTACTAAGAACTTTCCTTTTGCTTATCGCGTCACACCTAGAGGTACTGTTTTACAAGATTTTTCTTTATTCTGTAACAAGATTTTCTAGTCGATCTTTAGGGTTTTATAGAGTGAGCAGCGACGGCGCGATCAAATTCACTGAGAGGGCAGTAGTCCTAGATCTGTAGTGGCTCCATCGCGAATCGAACCCAGAACCAATTCTCTACCACTACGCCATACGCTGCCTACATATTTTAATTATACGATCGAATTACGATTTTAAAGTTTTTACAGTCAGTTGCACAACAGTCCCCTGATTGCGACGTTTCACCAAGACAAAAATAGTCGTCACGTAAAAGAGAAGAGAGGCGCCGCTGATCGGAAGCAGCACCAGGTCCAACTTGCTGAATTTCGCAAAAGGGACCAATTGTAAGTACTCGGGCGCAGAGACATTCATTCTAAAATACAGTTTCCTGAAGAGGACGAGTGTTCTAGTGTGTATTTGTGTATTTGCATACTGTTGCTGTACCTGCTTGCAAGTAAACTTGTCGGTCTTACACTGTGTGCTGTCGCCCCTTTGGCCTACCTATGCAACACTTTGGAGTTAGTGTTTCTAGCCGCTGCAACTCAGGACACATGTTGCAAAGCACAAACTGCGTGCATACAGAAATCATTCGTCAAAATCGTTATGTAATTTTAGGAGGCTCAATAAAGGTGGGGTTGAATTATAGGTTTTACGGTAGATATATTGCACGAATCTCTCTGGGTATTCATGTAATTCGAGTGTGTTAGACTGTGTGTGTGGCATGATAGGAATCATAAAATCATCGACACCCACTTTGGGCTCTTCGCGTGGGAGATTTTCAGCAAAAAGAACACATACACTGAACTGCAGGCGGTGAACTGATCACAACTATACCGGTCAGCCTACCTATGTACGTAGGTTGTCTCTTTTTATATCCTAGGTTACATGACCTTTAAAAACCAGGCAATAGTTCCTCGTTACCTGAACCTTGTCAGAGTTGTTTTTGGCCGTTGGGCCCAATTATTCCTTTGGAGGCTAATTGATTCACTCGGGACTACAGTAGGAGGGGAATGGGCGCTCACAGGGGAGTGGATGCACTTTGCGGTTATTTTTGAGACATTCAAAAAGTTTTATTTTTGCGAAAATATTGAATGAACAATATGCAGTCAAATATTTTAAGAAAGGACGGATGCGGGTGCCGTACATTTCCAATGCGTCCCAGGGGCACTGTACATTTCTACCTCTATTACGTGTACCTGCCCCCTTAGCACTATTGGACGGAGGCTCACTAGTAGTGAAAACGCTCTTAGCAGTCTGACACGCTCTCACCCTGAGATCGCCGCCAATCAGTGACGACGTGACCGTGAAACTTGTCGATTTCCTTAGACGATTTGTGCACTTGCGGGGCTTAAAAAACCGTGCCATAAGCATGCATTTTCTGAGCTCATCTTCTACCCTGTATGCATCGATTATGAACAAGTAATTAGATCGAGAGACAATTGTCTTATCACTGTTTCTCTTCTATTCCTCAACACGAGTGAGTCTTCTCTTCAAGCCGTTTCTCAAGTTGTCTTCTGCCTCCTCGATGGTCTCCGACATTTGGGCATCTCTGGTTTCCGGCAGAAGCGCCATCGAAGCAGCGCAGAGTAGGGCGACGGCCGCCAGCAATGCCTCGACCACCCATGACAAGCTCGCGTCCTGTGTTCGACAAATGTTAGCGTAAAACATCTAGCTACATACATATAGCATCAGCACCCCCTCCATCAACAACAGCCACCTTCCTCATTTCTACTTAGCCCCTTCCGCATTTGAGCGAACGTCGAAAGGCGTGCTTATGGGGAATGTTCAGCGGCATAGCGGCAACAGAGCCTTTCTCAGATAGGTACCTACCACTATCATACCCTTCCGGATTGTAAGCCGCGTCTACTCCCCCAAGATCTCAAGAGATTGTCTCCCCCAAACAAACGAGAGCCCCCAAGCGATTGTTCTTCCTATTGTACGTACAAGTAAGGTAACGCGCACCAGTTTGGTGATGCCGATGATGTAGGGGCCGCCGATGGAGCCCGCACCGGCAACGGCCGAGCTGAGGGCCAGCCCGGAGCTGCGGATCGACGTGGGCAGCACCTCGGAGGTGTGCACGAAGACGGTGTTGTACGCGGCCGTCGTGCCGAACTTGCCCACCATCACCAGGGCCACGCGCCAATAGAACAAGCTGTTGTCTGGAACAGTCGAGGACAACGGTAGGTACATACAATGCTGAAGAAATGGTTTGGTTGCGAATACTGTACATACCGTGGAGTTTTCTATCCTAATTGGACCCTCACCGTAACCGGACCTCCACCCCCACCCCCACCTCCACCCCGTTGCGTTGCATTGCGATGCAACTGTGTGCGTTTGCGCATCTGCTCGTTGCACTATTGCAGTTGCGTTTTGTAATGTGACACAGTGACGCCCCTCGGTCGCCCAATGAGAAGGGCCTCCCTCACGAAAAGCGCCTCTCCCAGATGGCATCAGAAAAACGAATGGTAAGCGCCGGACGCGTTCTTAGGTTTTTTTTCGTTTGGCAGAAGAAAAACTGCTAGGCTGATGACACGATACGACACGGCGAGATGCAGCCCGGTCGGACCTGCTGCCGTCAGAAATGGCAGAGCGGCGAAGACGGCTCCCGTGGCGGCGGCGCTGAGAAGGACGGCGTACTTGCGGCTCCAGAGCAGCAGCGGCATGCCCAGCAGGCAGGCGATCACCTCGACGACGCCCGCGATCGAGTTGTTCAGGAAACGGCTGCCGTGGTAGTTGGAGATGTTGAGCAGGATGCCGAAGTACACGAGCGAGATGGAGAACCTGCGTCATCGGCGACAATGCACCGGCACGCACGCACGCACGCACGCACGCACGCACGCACCGGCACGCACGCATGCACGCACCGGCACGCACGCACGCACGCACGCACCGGCACGCACGCACGCACGCACGCACGCACGCACGCACGCACGCACGCACCGGCACGCACGCACGCACGTACGCACCGGCACGCACGCACGCACGCACGCACCGGCACGCACGCACCGGCACGCAGGCACGCACGCACGCACGCACGCACGCACGCACGCACGCACGCACCGGCACGCACGCACGCACGCACGCACGCACGCACGCACGCACGCACGCACGCACGCACGCACGCACGCACGCACGCACGCACGCACGCACGCACCCGCACGCACGCACGTACGCACGCACGCACGCACCGGCACGCACCGGCACGCACGCACGCACCGGCACGCACGCACGCACGCACGCACCGGCACGCACGCACGCACCGGCACGCACGCACGCACGCACGCACGCACGCACGCACGCACCAGACAAAGAAGGTGGCCAGCACCACCAATAGGAGCCGTGGGAACCGGGGCAAGCCACCCTTGAACTGGAAGACGCGCAGGAAGGACTCTGATTTGCCAATCTAAAGAGGGTGGTGCGTCGTTATAAAAAGTTATACAATATTTATTGTTTGTTCGTTCAATAGATTTTGGACAACCCTTGCACGCACATAGGTAAACAAGTACACGTAAATCCTAGAGACAATGTGGGGAAACAGACAGTCTGAGAGGTCCGACGTTCAGGCCAGTGGTCACTACACCTCCAAGACTACGGTATCAGACACAACTCGCTACGCCACCGAAGTCTACAACTCGTCATACTCAAACTTCAACATTTACATATTGACATGGCTTTACACGCAATCTGCGTGTACATTGTAATGCTCATTCAAGTCGGGGGGCACACAAGCGTACGAAAAGAGCACCGTACTTACGTCCTTTCTCATCTCCTGTGAGATGGTCTCTATGGGCGCATCCTCCGGATACGGCTTTCTATTCCATTTCGCAGCGTTTCTGAGAACCCTCTCCGCCTTCTCCACCTTGCCGTGGACCAGGAGCAATCTCGGCGACTCCGGCAGCGTACTGTAGTAGCGCCGTTTAAATGTTGGCGCGCGGTCAGACAGCAGTGGAACAGCAACTCACAAAAAGTAGACGAGTGCGATGGCCAGGGGCGCGCTGGTGACCAGCTGGAGCCAGACCCAGTCCCGAAGGAGGTAGGCCAGCCAGGGCAAGAGGACGTACATAATGGAGAAGGGAAGGAAGAAGAGACCGCCCACCCAGCCTCGGTACTGGACGCCCACGATTTCGACCACTGCAATATGTATGTAATGCGTGATTTGTGGAATAGGAGGCGTGCGAGTGTGGTGTAGTGGTTAGCATCCAGGACCGGAATCCCTGAGACCTGGGTTCGAATCCCAGCACGCCTTTTTTTTCCGCAACTCTTCAAATGCAATACATTGTATGAGATGTATACCGTGTGAATCGGGGGTGGATGCAAACCATGTGCATTACGATAAAAGGTGCAGAACGGTACACTTTTCTTGCTGAAATAGTCCCAGAACATAATATACGTTGCGAGTGCAACTTCGAAAAGCTTTTCGAGCAATTGAATTGCAGAGGCAAAAGTTGTTGTGCACGCAAAGTAGGAGTTGACCAAACACTCATTCTGGTTATACCTACAATGTAATCAAATTTCATCTGAGTTTAGGTGCCGGTGAATCGCTTCTTAGTTCGTGCGAACCATGTGACTTGCACAGAGAAGCAAAGAAGCAAAGTGGTCGTGCAACACGAACACAGTGTCAGGAGGATGACAGCACAAGAGGACCCGGTCGCAGCGCCAAAAAACCGTCCCACGGCAAAAGACCAGTAGTTAGGGGCGAACGCCAACGCCGTGTTGGTCAGGAACGCCGAGAGAATGGTCATGATCGACGCCGGCTTCCTCCCCAACCTATTGGTACGAGCATCGATGCATGTCAATGTATCGTGAAATGCATTGCACTTACCGTAAATCCTCCAATAGTGTCCCCCAGTAAAGCAAGGTTGAAAAATGCACTATTCGAGGATTTACGGTACATTGCACATATATATGCATGTCATGTGTACATTGCACTTTGCAAGGTATGTAGTTGGCTATATGTATGTACCTTACGCAAACCCCCTAATTAGGCACATAGAGGAGCTTGTTTTAACTGCAGGATTCATAGACGAGAACTGAATCTTACATTCGCAACAAATATGTATAGGTAGGTACCTAGGTAGGTAGTATTACCCTAGGTATACCATGAAGCTAACCCTTTCCGCAAGAAGTGCAAATTTGATCTTACCAGTCGGCCAGGACCCCACTAAGGCCGTTGCCCACCATCCATCCCAAAAAGTAGAGCGACTGCGTATTTTCATACCCGAATCTTTGATCGCAGACCAAATCGAACTGCAAGTCCAACTCTGTCATTCATAATCATCAATTAAAAAAAAACACCATGCGCCGTATGTCTACATTTTTTCGAAAAAAAATCAAATATTAGTTTTAGTAAACACGCTTAGGTAATTTCTACCTGAGTAATGGGCGTGTTCGTCATGTCAATGCTGCCGTCATAGCTCCAGAAATCGCAGCGGATGGTGGAAGCATTTTCAGCCCGCTCACTCTGCACAACGGCGTAGGCGGCGTCGAAATCATCCGGCAGCGCAGTGTAGTTGAACTGATAGTAGAGACAAGCGTCCAGCTGCGGACCCGACACGGCATTCTCAAAGAGTTGATCTTGCTCTGGAGAGCTAAAGAACAACAAAAATTTGCGGTGCAAAATTATGTATACCTATGTGCGTGTGTGCGCGTGTGTGCGTGCGTGTACGTGATTTGTTCCGGAATCTAGTTGAGCCAAAATTGGAGCAATGTCCACCATTTACATGCCGTAAACCCGCATTTTCCACAAAAGTGCTACACTGAAAACTCACCCCCCAAGGAAAAAATTGGCCTCCCACCACCATGATGGCTCCTTCAGGAAAGGAACCGTGCAATTTCTTGTGCGGGGTGGGGGGGGGGGGTAGCAAGACTCTCTGGGTCACAGGACCTGATGTTGAGTTTCTGCTGCACCGTCCAGTTGCTATTGAGGCCGGGAGCGTCGCAGCTGAAGGGTGGGGTGATCTGCTGGAAGGTGGCCCCGATCACCAAGGTCGCTGCAGAAGCCGTGACCACGACGATCTGCACCACCACGCATATCTGCCACGGCCCAAAGGGTCCAACTGCCTCTAGCAAGTCGTCAAAGTCGTTGACACCTCGCTCTGTCTTCTTCATTTTCAAAGTTTTGGACAGTCGAAAGCGAATCCCGCTCGCTATGTAGCATATAATGTTCGCTGTTCGAACGGGAATTCTAGGGGGGCAATTGAGGCGGCCAAATTGCGCGCTGGCTGACAGCTTTGTTCCGGAAGATAAGAGGACCTGCTCACTTTGTACCCGCACGCAGTCTACAAATAAACTAATACACACGAAGAGCGCACACGGTTGACGGAACGTACAATCAAAACCGTTTAAGCCGCTTCCAGCCGAGAGTTGTATTGTACCTACGTGTTGTGTGCCCACCACACAGCCTCCCTTCGCTGCGACGACCTAAATGTACACAAGCGGTCGGGTAGTGCCGTCCCCTGTCTACCTACACCCCACCCACCACCCACAACAGGGAATTATGCGAAGCTTACGCGCTCAATCAACCAAACTGACTAAACATACATACACCTAGAGAGAAAGGAGAAGTACAAGCGAACTTTGGCCAAACTTGTTTGTCCTACCTGACAAAAGGCGTGCAAACTGATTCTTCACAAGCCTCTTATTCTTCTGTGAGGCTCGCGCATTTCGATTGACTGGTTAAGGTAGTGCTTTCGCATGTACACAAGATCGGCCAGTTCTTATTCTTGGAAATCTTTTTCCAAAGGATTGTTACCATGTCTGAAACGAAAAAAGTGGTTTTGTATGGCCTGCGGACTTAAACCTGCGGATCTAAAATTAAGAAAAAATTTGCAGGTGGCTGCAAAAAAAGGTGAATATGTGACGCTCTTTTGTTGGAGCCCAGTTTGAAAAAGAGGGGTATCAATTAAGGCATGCCTCATTAGGCATTTGTGTATAGGCACTTACGCTTTGCAGCTGATCAACTTCAGTTTGAACAAACCGTGTATAAAAACCAAACCAAACGCTGCAACACGTCACATATTCGGCATTTTTTTTGTGTTCGCGTGCATAGAAAGGAGCAGTGGCAATTATAGGACCTAACTGGACTGGAACACCCGCATTCACATATGTCGCATGACTGATTGCCACATGGTTGCGAGACAGGCAGGAGGGACCCCAGGATCTTGCGCAAGGACCGCTATGAAGACATACGCACGCACGCACGCACGCACGCACGCACGCACGCACGCACGCACGCACGCACGCACGCACGCACGCACGCACGCATGCACGCACGCACGCACGCACGAACGCACGAACGCACGAATGCACGCACGCACGCACGCACGCACGCACGCACGCACGCACGCACGCACGCACGCACGCACGCACGCACGCACGCACGCACGCACGCACGCACGCACGCACGCACGCACGCACGCACGCAAGCACGTTGTATAGGAGCAGTGCGTTATTGGGTAAAACTAGCCGCTTCAACTCAGGACTCCTGCTTGCAAAGTACTCCAAAGTGGTTCAGTATCAATATTTTTTGTCCTCAGTAGTGTCTCATCATCAATACAATGTGTCATAAAATCATGCTGCGAATGCTCAGTTGAAAAGCAACAATGACGAATATGTAAAGTGCTGCAGCAAAAGCCAAAGGAAGTCAACCAATGCAACCAATGCACTTCTGCAATACAGGAAAACGTTTTACTGTTTGTTGCACCTTGTTTGTTGCAACGCTTTATTCTTGCGTCCAGTCATTACGTTCGATAGTAAAAATTTGACACTATACCATCTTGGGCAGACACCATAAATCCCATATTTTGTGGCGGCAGGCTAATTGTTTTAATCAGCCCTTCAGAGCCAGCTAATAATAATTGCTTTTTTTGTAATCTGCATGGTTGCTCGCATATGTTCATGCATCGTGATCTGCAGGCGCAGTGCTGCTGCTTCCCGATCGGCTTGTGCACGCGCCGCCGACTGCTCGGTAGTCTGCTATAAATAGGTAATTGCACCGCAAAACAGTTGAGCGCCATTGAGAAACTAAATAATACACTTCTTCTGAAGCTCCTTGACCGCTCTGTAGAACTCGTCGAAATTTGTGAACGGCCTCTCTTCCTCTTGGAGCGACTTGCCAAAGCGGCGCTCTCATCCTGCCTGCTTGTGCAAGGCCTCTGGACCTGCTCTAAGCTAGGATCGCTGTCCGACGCTTCCAATTCCCTTCCGGCACGCTGTGGGTGGACGATTTTCGGCAGGCTTGGGCTTGAGTCTTCCTTACGTCGTTTTTTTGCCAAAACACAATTGTTGCGTCCGCATCCGCTGCATCCGAAACCAAAGCTAAGTCTAAGCCTAAGCGAAGCATAAGCCTAAGCCAAAGCCAAAGCCAAAGCCTAAACATGGACTGGACTACAGCAAAGTCTGGACTAAGCCTAAAATTAAGATAGTGTTCATCGGACGCAGCGAACGCGGACGCATCAATTGTTTTCAGCCGTTTCAAACACCAAACAAAAAAACTAAAACAACGCACCACTAAAACAACGCACCACTAAAACGCTAACACGCGTGCGTGCGTGCGTGCGTGCGTGCGCGTGTCCGTGCGTGCGTGCGTGCGAGCGTGCGTGCGTGCGTGCGCGTTTTCGTGCGTGCGTGCGTGCGTGCTTGCGTGCGTGCGCGAATCCGTGCGTGCGTGCGTGCGTGCGTGCATGCGTGCATGTGTGCGCGTTCGCATAGGCATATGTTCGGGCTTTTTTACCCTCAACTTGAGCCATATTCCGTGCGTGCATGCGTGCGTGCGAGCGTGCGTGCGTGCGTGCGTGCGTGCGTGCGTGCTTGCGTGCGTTCGTGCGTGCGTGCGTGCTAATGCGTGCGCGCATGCGTGCGTGCGTGTGCGTGTAATACAAGTTTTCATAGCATTGACACCTGCAAAACACAGTAAAAAATAATAAAAAGTTCGAAGTTTTTATAGCATAAAACGTGCAAAACAAAAAAGTTATAAACAAAAAAGTTACAAGTATTTTTATGGCAGAGGTTTGATCCCAGGACCTCCAGAAAAGTAACGTACATCATAACCACTACGCCATTGATCTGTGTGAAATGGTTTTCTAAACACTTCTGATAAGTCAGAAGCACGCATAAAATGCGCTGTATTATCATATAATTTATTTATATTTGCATAACGCATGGATTATGACAGCTTCAGTAGTGCCACTCTTATTTTGATGGTAAAATGTGCCAAGCAAGCTTAACTCAATCCATCCAGCAGAACTCTGTGCTGCATTGCAGACAGAACCCACAAACAGTCATACTACTGTAGAAAAGGATAATGCCATATCTTGTCACTACTGTAGCGGATTGGAAAACGAATGCCAGATTCGTGATCACCACGGTCGATTACATATATCCCAAGCAGATTTGACACTAAATTCTCAAATTCGATCAAACACAATTTGCATATTCAATGCGTCGTATCTTGCGATTACGGTATCACACCGAAAAACGGATGTGATATTCGTGATCAGCACGGTCGCTTACATATATCCCAAGCATAATTGACACTGAATTCTCAAATTCGATCAAACACGTATGCGAAATTTGCATAACTCACGGATTACGGTAGCTATCGCAAATCCGGCCCTTAAATGACGGTGAAGTTTCCCACGGCAGGTTCATACAAAATTTCACCTCAATCCATCCAGCACAACTCTCTGCGCTGCGTTGCACACAGACAGACAGACAGACATTGTGCTTTAGTAATATAGATTTTTATTTTTTGATTTTATTAAAATAAATAATAAAAAAAAAAAAACTAGCTTTTTTTTTTTTTTTTGTTTGTCAAAATTAAAAAAAATAAAAAATAAAAAAAAAAAAATTTATTATTAAAAAAAGTAAAATAAAAAAAAAATTAGTAAAATAAACAACATGTGCGAGGCGTATAATATAAAAACTGAGACCCGTAGCTTATGATGGGATCAGCACTCTGGAACACACACACCACAACACAGAAGACAGAACATGTGAGAAAGGCCAAACAGGGGAATGACGAATGGAGCCAGTACCGTATGTATACCTTACCTACACATCACTAACTGAACTGTAGTGGCAATCCACGTCTCACAAATGTTAGCAAGGTGCGATTACTATTTAGGTAGGAACTTTGGCTGTGCCAGGTTGATGGTAATGACCAGAGATAGATGAGATGTGAAAGGATTGCCATTGCGTTCTGGGTGAGTGAGCTCACACAAAAAAAATGCCGAATATGTGGCGTGTTGCAGCGTTTGGTTTGGTTTTTATACACGGTTTGTTCAAACTGAAGTTGATCAGCTGCAAAGCGTAAGTGCCTATACATAAATGAGGCATGCCTTAATTGATATCCCTCTTTTTCAAACTGGGCTCCAACAAAAGAGCGTCACATATTCACCTTTTTTTGCAGCCACCTGCAAATTTTTCCTTAATACAGTGTTCTTGCGTAAGACAAACATCGATGCGTAAAACCTATACAGGCACCCGCACGCACGCAGGTACGCACGCACACATGCATGCACATACGCACGCACACACGACATATGTACCGTGTATGACATATGTAGCGTGTTTGGTAGAATCCCTCTAGGGCAGCAGGAGACAGTGACACTCATCGTATAGAATGTGAGCATGTGGATTGAAAATAGGTACGCATGTATTTTTCGTTGACCAAAGTTGTGCACAACTGATTGTCATGCAAATGATACAAAGCAGGATGACGTATCAGCAAATGACACGGCATTCAGAGAAACTACAAACAGAATCCTCCAATAGTGCCCCCGAGGCACTATTTTAACCTTGCCATACCTGGGGGCACTATTGGAGGGGGGGGGGCACTATTGGAGGGGGGTTGTATTGGAGAATATGTGCCTGCTGTAGGTACATAGGTACGCATGAATGTGGCAGGCTACGGACGTGCATTTCACGAAATGATGCGAGGTGGAGTACTATGGCCAGTCCAGCAGAAGAAGAGAGAGAGAGAGTGTGCACTACAACCTAATGGTTTAGCTATTCAGATGACTGTAGGAGAAGCAGTGCCATGCCTGGAAGTCCGGCGGGGAACGCCCTTGTGGTAAAAAATTTACTCCCCCATAAAATCTACTCCCCAGGGAATAAATATTTTAAGAAATTACCTCCCCATGGGAGTGAATTTTATATGAAAACAACCCCCCACTTAAAAAATTTACTCCCCACCTCTGCGTTTCCGCAACACGTTTCTTTCAATCAATCGACTGTCTGTGCGTCTGTGCTTCAGTAGGGGTATGTAATCGTCTAAGATTGCTCTGAGGTTGCACGGATGCTCAATCGATGGGAGGACTTTGGCTTTACTCAAGGCGTGTGCAGATTGTAAACAAGGGCGTCCTCAACTGATGGACGCGCATGCTCCTTCAGCGTCGTCGCCGACTTGGGCTGACTTGGTGCGCTGACGATTGGCTCGGCATCATCTCGCTTTTGTGCACGTTCTCGGTAGCAGCCGACCGGTACAACTGCAGCACGAAGCTTGTCCTCGGCGGTCGTGGCGCGCTGCGCGCAGTTTGCAGAGTGGGCATCAAGCGGATTCGGCTACAACGACGGGAGATTCTTCTCCGTTGCCGACAACGACGAGTACGACCCGATTCAGTTTGCAAAGCCGAGCTGCTGGCCGAAGCGCTGTTTGAAGCCTCACTCACAACTGACTCTGAGGCAGTGGGAAACGGAACTCATCGCCGAAACGGTCCTTGAACGCCTTATGTACATTTGAAGAGTTGTGGAAAAAAGGCGATTGCAGTGCTGGGATTCGAACCCAGGTCTCAGGGTTTCCGGGCCTGGATGCTAACCACTACACCACACTCGCACGCCTCCTATTCCACAAATCACGCATGATAAGCCAGGAGAAACGGCGGAGCCGGCATTGCCTGGCGTCAAACACCGCCCACCTGGATGTAACAATTGAAGAGTTGTGGAAAAAAGGCGATTGCAGTGCTGGGATTCGAACCCAGGTCTCAGGGTTTCCGGGCCTGGATGCTAACCACTACACCACACTCGCACGCCTCCTATTCCACAAATCACGCATGATAAGCCAGGAGAAACGGCGGAGCCGGCATTGCCTGGCGTCAAACACCGCCCACCTGGATGTAACAATTGAAGAGTTGTGGAAAAAAGGCGATTGCAGTGCTGGGATTCGAACCCAGGTCTCAGGGTTTCCGGGCCTGGATGCTAACCACTACACCACACTCGCACGCCTCCTATTCCACAAATCACGCATGATAAGCCAGGAGAAACGGCGGAGCCGGCATTGCATACCGTAAACCCAATAATTAGCCCCCCCTCTAATTGCCCCCCCTATAATAATACACCCTTCCAAGACCACTTTGAGTTAATAAGCCCCCCCCCTATAATTACACCCCTCCCTAAATGGACCATCGCCTAAAAGGCACATGTTTTCATGTCTGGGTGTATCTATGGTCGCGTATGTGTATGTATGTACACGTATGTGTATGTGAGACTGTGTGAGAGTGTGTTAGAGTGTACCAACGTGTGTGCACAACGCCTTTTTCCCTTAAAAATCGCCTCCACGCGCCTTTTCCCACACATCTTCCCACTCATCGACACTTCCAGTTTTTAAGCCCCCCCCCTATAATTAGCCCCCCTATAATTGTACACCCTCCTAGAGCTCGAACGAAAAAATTAGCTCCCGGGGGGCTAATTATAGGGTTTACGGTAGCTCCATAACGTCGGGGGGCATGAAGTACTGCCATTGGCGTCTTGCATGTTTGCTCTTGCAAGGGTTTAACTTACGCCATCTCGAGTCGCTGTTTGCAACACATCGAATTGGAGCAACGCAACATCTATATTACTAAAGCACAATGTTTGTTTGTTTGTCTGCAACGCAGCCCAGAGAGTTGTGCTGGATGGATTGAGCTGAAATTTTGTAGGAAGCTTCCGTGGGAAACTTCACCGTCATTTAAGGGCCGGATTTGCGATAGCTACCGTAATCCGCGAGTTATGCAAATTTCGCATACGTGTTTGATCGAATTTGAGAATTCAGTGTCAATTCTGCTTGGGATATATGTAATCGACCGTGGTGATCACGAATATCAGATCCGTTTTGCTGTGCAATACCGTAATCGCGAGATATGGCACATTGAATATGCAAATTGCGTTTGAGCGAATTTGAGAATTCAGTGTCAAATCGGCTTGGAACATATGTAATTTACCACGCTGATCACGAATCCGGCATTTGTTTTCCAATCCGCTACAGTAATGACAAGATATAGAATTATCCTTTTCTACAGTAGTATGACTATTTGTGGGTTCTGTCTGCAATGCAGCACAGAGAGAGTTCTGCTGGATCGATTGAGCTGAAATTTTGCTTGCTGGCTTGCTTGGCACATTTTACCATCAAAATAAGAGTGGCACTACTGAAGCTATCGTAATCCATGCGTTATGCAAATTTAAATAAATTATATGATAATACAGCGCATTTTATGCGTGCTTCTGACTTATCAGAAGTGTTTAGAAAACCATTTCATACAGATCAATGGTGTAGTGGTTATGATGTCCGTTACTTTTCTGGAGGTCCTGGGATCAAACCTCTGCCATAAAAATTCTTGTAACTTTTTTGTTTATAACTTTTTTGTTTTGCACGTGTTTATGCTATAAAATGAACTTTTTATTATTTTTTACTTTGTTTTACAGGTGTTAACGCTATAAAAACTTGTATTGCACGCTAATGCACGCACGCGCGAGCGCACACGCACGCACGCGCGCGCACGCACGCGCGGACTCGCGAGTGGGCGCGCACGCACGCACGCACGCACGCACGCACGGACTCGCGAGTGGGCGCACGCACGCATGCGCGTGTATGTGTTAGCGTTTTAGTGGTGCGTTGTTTTAGTTTTTCTTGGCGTTGAGCACTGATCGTCGGCGCATTAAACGTAATAAATAAAATATTGTGGTGCGTTTTGCCCGGTCCAATGGCCCAATGAACTTGGATTTAACCAAAAAAGAAAACGGCTGAAAACAATTGATGCGTCCGATGAAAACTTTCTTTATTTTAGGCTTTGCTTAGGCTTAGTTTAGACTTTGCTGAGGCTTATGCTTTGGCTTTGATTTGGCTTAGGCTTATGCTTCGCTTAGGCTTAGGCTTCACTTAGGTTTCGGACGCAGCGAACGCGGACGCAACAATTGTGCTTTGCCAAAAAAGACGACGTAAGGAAGACACAAGCCCAAGCCCGCCGAAAACCGCCCGCCCACGGCGCGCTGGAATGGAATCGGAAGCGTCGGACCGCGATCCTAGCTTAGACCAGGTCCAAAGGCCTTGCGCTTGCAGATCAAGGTGCATGAACATATGTGAGCAACCATGCAGATTACAAAAAAGCCTATTATTATTAGCTGACTCTGAAGGGCTGATTAAAACAATTAGCCCATAGCCTATATGGGATTTATGGTGTGTCTGCTCAAGATGGTATAGTGCCTAATTTTTACTATCGAATGTAATGTCTGGAGATGTAATGACGCAAGAATAAAGCGTTACAACAAAAAGGTGAAATGTTTTCCTGTATTGCAGAAGTGCATTGGTTGCATTGGTTGACTTCCTTTGGCTTTTGCTGCAGCACTTTACAGATTCGTCATTGTTGTTTTTAAACTGAGCATTCACAGCATGGTTTTATGACACATTGTATTGATGATGAGTCACTACTGAGGACATGAAAATATAGATACTACTGAATCACTTCTGAGCACGTTTTTGATGATGAATGACAAACTACAAAAGAGATGAAAGGTTTCTCAGATATAGCAACAATCTCTGCCTATTCTCGCCCCCAACCCCCCATTGGTCATTGAGCTACTCGACCTTTGGGGGCCTCTGGGCGATAAACTATTTTCGGGCTCTCCCATTCTCTCCAGCCCCCCACCCCCCCCCCCCCCGTGCATCGGTTCATGGACTTCTTTGTGTGTGCATGTTCTTTTGTGTTCTTTTGTGTGCTTCTTTTGTGCATGTTTCGGATTGTTCGTGTTGGGTTGCGAGACAAAACGTTTTTGAACATACAGCACATACAAACAGACACACCGAAAAGCCTATGCTCTCCCCCCCCCCTATGCCAATTCTGTAGTATTCATGCAAATGCGTTGGTTGACATGCATTGGCTTTGGTTGACCTGCATTCCAACACTTTGCAGTTTTATCGTTGCAGTGACTTATCATTGTACAACTGAGTATTCTCAACATTATTTTGTTTCATGAGACAAATTGATGTTGAACCACTTTGGACCACTTTGCAAGCAGGAGTCCTGAGTTCGAAGCGGCTAGTAAATCTTATCGTTCGATCGAATGTTCGTCCACCCATTAGCGCATACCATTCACTCATTCCGTTTTCTTCGCTTGGTTCGTGGCATGGGCAGCTGAATTGCACAGATTACTTATGCATGACTCCGCTTACTCTAGCGGTGAGACACGTACTGTCACGTTCCCGACCCAAAAATCTTGGGGAAGAAAGTTGAGGTCACGGGCTTAAGGTGCTTGCTGCTCCAGATCTTCGCAGGCGTCACTTTCTTCAGCTGCAGTCACATGCAACGCTCAACATGACGCGAGTCACAGGGGGAGTAGATTTTTTAAGTGGGGAGTGAATTTCATAAAAAATGAGATCCCAAGTGGGGAGTAAATATCATAAAATATTTGCTCCGGGGGAATGTATTTTTTAAAACATCGCTTCCCTGGGGAGTCGATTTCATGGGAGTACATTTTTTAGCACACCCTGCTTGGGCCGACTGTGGAGTCGTCGACGTTCACTCACTTGGACTTGCCCGAGTTGACCGTCCTGCTGTGCACCCAGGCCGTGTACGTGTAGTGGCCGCTAAAAGGGCTGTCTCCCCTGTGCTCAACAATAGGCGCCTTTTGGCAATATCGCTCCCTTTTTCCGAAAGTGAAAATATTTTGGTGCATCAGAGCGTCTTGACTCTAAGGAATGTAATCTTGTACATCAAAAGGAGATCATCTTTATTATTGATGTCAAGTCTCTTCGATCTAACCACACCAAAATATCGCCATTTCCCGGTTTTGGTATAACGGGGAAAGCATTTTGGTGCGTCCAATATTGTCCAACTGCTGCAGCCAGTCAACATCTGTTTGGGCAATCAACCTTCACATTATAGCAAAGCTCGGTCATGCACTGTTTAAGAGCCTATAGAGCATCGGAACTTGTGGTTGTAATTTTTGGTTGCTATGATCTCATGCTAATTATGTGTGTGTGTGCGTGCGTGCGTGCGTGCGCGTGCAGTTGTGCTATATTGCTGCATCGTAGCATAGTGATGTAAGAATCAAAATGATCGCTATGACTAGGCAGTCAACTTTTGTGTTTTAGCCGAAGTGATGCGACGTACTCACATCAAGTTTCTTGCGAAGCAGCCCATTTGACGGTGTGCGTGCGTGCGTGCACTTCTGCAGTGCCATATTGGTCCGTTGGAGCATAGTGGTGTAAAGATTCAAAATGATCTACGCGTGCAGGCGGTCAACTTTCGCGTTTTAGCCGAAGTTATCGGACCTACACACATCGAGAAATAGCGATTTTTCCAGAAGTGAAAATATTTTGGTGCGTCGGAGCGCGTTGACTTCAAGGAATGAAATGTTCTACATCGAAGGGCGATCAACTTCATTATTGATGTTTAGGCCATCCGACCTAACCACACCAAAATATTGCCAATTTCCATTATCGGTATAATGGGGGGGGAGGTATTTTTGGTGCGTAGCGATGTCAGTAAAAACAAAAAGTTAAAAATTAAAAAAGAGAAAATACTTTTTTAAGTGTGTTAAAAAACAAAAAGTGTTAAAAAAACTAAGTCGACAGCCCGACTTTTTGGATTAAAAATTAAATGAAAAAGTCGATTGACTTTTTTAAAAATTAAAAATTAAAAAAATAAGTCAGTAACAAACTGTTTTAACAGTTTTTTAACTACACACTTAAAAAAGTACGTTTTTAAGCAAGGATATTGGGTTTTCACTGCTGTTTTTGAGGATCTATCAATAATTTTCTAGTTTTCCTTAGATTTGTGTGAATGCACATACAATTTCTGAGTAATACCTTTTCATTGCATGCACATGCTGTCAAGCCCATCATTGCTGAATACACTCCATGAAATTGAATGATTTGTATCTCTCATTTGTGACAGTCTAACAGTTACAAGTCTTTGGTTCTTTTCTTTAACACCATTGCTCCAACAGCACCAAACTACACAGTAGGTAGCCATAAAGATGGAAGAAATAACCCAGATCGCTCACTATATATGGACAATGTATTCAAAATATTGCAATCACTAGGTCACTAGATGCACATCTCAAACTGGCCCAGTGCAACTTGGGTACATTGTACACACTAATGTCACCAAAATGGTTCGGTGTAACGCTGCTAGAGCTGAATTTGACTTCAAATTACACACAGTTAAAAAACAATTAAATTAATGAAATAATTTAAATGAATTAAATAAGTCTTAGCACCTTTTTTAAAAATTAAATGAAAAAAGCATTTTGAGCTATTTAAAAATTAAAAATTAGATTAAAAAACGTTTTCAACCTTTTTTAATAATTAAAAATTAAACAAATAAGTCTGCGGACTTTTTACTGACATCGCTATTGGTGCGTACAATTTGGTTCAAATGTTGATAGTGGTCTAGATCATGTCTGGGCGGGCAAGCAACTTTCCCCATTATAGCGAAGCTCTGCGATGCACCGTTAAAGAGCCTATAGGGGTATGGAACTTTTGGCTGAAATTTTTGATCACTAATATCTCATTATCAGTGATCAAGATTTGGGTTCAGTGGCTTGGCATAGACTTCCCATAAGAAACTGTTCAAGGAAATCAAAAAAATGGGGGTCAATTGGGCACTTTTTCGAGATTTACTCTTGGTAGAAACCACCCCCAAAAAAAAACGAAATGTCCGAAAAAACGCATAAAATCGGCGCAAGTTTGGTAGGACGCAGAGACGATTCCTTTGGTACGCAAAATTGCCATCATGGGTCGGCTACACATGCCGATTTTCATCACCATTGCCCATGGTGCTCGCGAGTGGTGCTCCAAAAACTGGGTGGAGAACAAGAAAAAAAGACACAATTCCAAAACCTTTTTGGGCGTTTCCCTTTAACGCGCAATAGTATTGAAACGCGCTGTGGCGCGTACGGTCTCCCGATGAGTGCGCTTCTATTGAGCCATAAGGCGCCGAAATCGATTCAGGCAATCAAAAGTTATAGGCGATCGAAAATCCGAATTCTCACAAGTCGTCACATCTCACAAGTCGCGCAAGTCGTCACATATTAGGGTTGTACGCTGACGCGTACACCCTGATTTTATAGCCTGTTTAGAAAACACGGTGCTGCAGGCTAACTTATTCAAATTTTTTAATAAACGCGACAATTGGTAAACGGGTTTTTTCTGTTTTCTTTTTTCTTCTTTTTTCTTCTTCTTTTTTCTATAGAAAAGGAGTCGGTAAAAGGTCTCGTAAAACTTTCCTACATACAAACTGGTCAATTTAGCGCGTCTACAGTATCTCATAATATTTTTCGCTCTTCGAGATTGTTGGATATTGTTCGATATTCTTTTGATGATCTTTGATATTTTTGGGCGTTTCGGCCCGACCGTGAAAAACCTTGTCCTCACGCGGTACTGTAGTTACGTATTGCTCTAGATGAACACGCGTGGCCGGCAAACAACAACGAACCCACATGGCTGCCCCGGAGGCAATTAGTGTGAAGCCCCTACGAGCAATCGAATCGCCCCCTCAACGCACGTCATGCGGCAAAATTACAAGTTTGTCCGACTGATTGCGGCACCGGATAAGTGCAGGGAGCCCTACGCTACGAGCCCGCCACTCCCCCCTCCTATCCTCTCCGCTGTGATAACATCGTTGCGCTTTCCGTTCAAAATGACGCCGCTTTTGGGCACGCTCGACATTGTCCTGCTGCCGCCGGCCTTCGCGGGCTGTGTGGTCTACTCGATGGTGTTGTGGGTGCTGATGCGTCAGTGGAGCGCCGAGCCGTTCAACGGCGTCTTCTTCCACCTCAGCGTCGCGGTGGGCGCCTGCGACCTGCTGCAGCTGCTGCTCGCCTACGGCTTCCATCGGCCGCCGCACTGGGGCCTATGGGTGGACGCGTACGCGGCCGGTGGACGAACGATGGCGACGGCCGTGTTGTCCGCGACGGCGTGGACCACGTTCGGCCAGAACACGGCGGTCACGCTCATGTCCCTCAATAGGGCCATGGCCATCGCGACACCGGCCGCCTACAGAAAGGTTTTCGGAAGCTGTCGTCTCGTCTGTACGCGTGACGACGCGGGCATACCTGTAACCACTAGCGGATCCAGAAGGGGGGGAGAGGGGGGTCTACCCCTCCTGTCAGCTCAGATTTGGGGAAAAGGGAGGGGGAGAGTTCAGGAGGAGAAGAAGGAAAAAAGGACGAGCACAGGGGCAAAGTGGGCAGATTTTTACGTTTTCCTTGGATTTTTGCACTCAAAAGCGTAAAACTCGCCTGCGGCGCTGTGGTTATATTGCAACTCACTATTGTGCGTTGAAAATAGTTCAAGCAAAGCAAACGGCGATGCCAGGGCCAAAACTTGACTTTTCGAACAAACTGCGATGAAAAAAATTACCTTCTCCCCCCTCTGTCGCAAAATCCTGGATCCGCCGGTGCCTGTAACTGGTGGGGGGGGGGGGGTTGGGGGCCCGCAGAATTTTTCCAATTCCCCCCCAAACCACCCCCCCCCCCCAACCCCCCCAGAATTTTTCCAAGGGATTTTCACTCAGTCTAAAACGATAAAAGTGAGTAAATGTTGGCGTATTTCAGTGCTTTTCAGTGTTATACATATGACCATAAAACAGCTAAATAACACTGTTTAGACCCTATTTATACCCATTTTTAACCAAAAAGTACAAGTATAACTCAAAGAATGGTTAGCTACCCCCCACTTTTTGCTCCAGACACCACCCCCCCAGAATTTGGCCATTTACTCCCCCCACTCTTCCAGACTCGGTTACAGGCACTGGCGGATCTAGGATTTGCTGACAGAGGGGGGAGAAGGTCAATTTTTTACCGCACAAACTACACTACTATGGAATAGACAAAAATGTCGGGATTTTTTAGCTCCCTTACGAGTCAAACGTGAGTTGGTAGGGAACCACAGCGCCGCAGGCAAAAATTTTGCGCTTTTGAGTGCCTTAATCCAAGGAAAACGTAAAATTTCCCATTGTGCTCGCTCATCTTTCCTTCTTCTCCCCCTGATCTCTCCCCCTCCTTCCCCCCTAAATCTGAGCTGACAGGAGGGGGAGACCCCCCTCTCCCCCCGCTGGATCCGCTAGTGGTTGCAGGTATAGACGCGGGGCATGTGTAGAATCGATCGTGAGCACTCTCAGGTGTGGACGGAGCGCTCCTTCGTCTACTGCGTGTTGTTGATGCTCCTGTCGGGAGCGTGGTGTCCGCTGTTCATGGTCCACAGCACGAGACCATGCTTCGTGCGCTCCCCTGACAACTTGACCGGCGAATTCAAAGGAGAGAATCTGGTACGCAATATATACCGTAAACCCTATAATTAGCCCCCCGGGGGCTAATTTTTTCGTTCGAGCTCTAGGAGGGTGTATAATTATGGGGGGGGGGGGGGGCTAATTATAGGGGGGGGGCTTATAAACTGGAAGATGTCGATGTGCGTGGAGCATTGGTGAAAAAAAGGCGCGTGGAGGCGATTTTTAAGGGAAAAAGACGCTGCGCACACACGTTGGTACACTCTAACACACTCTCGCACAGTCTTACATGCACATACATGTACATACATACACATACGCGACTATACAGGGTGGCCCGCCGATCCGTATCCAACTTTAATCGCTCGCCATTCCTTGGTCCGGCGGTCGATTTTCCCAAAATTTTAACACGTGGTGCTGCAAACCTTTACTTAGATATGTGCAAAGTTTGAGCAGTTTCTAAAACAAAATAAAAAAGTTATGTACAATTACTGTAACATATACCGTTTTTGCGGTAACGCGCAAAACTAGTTTGTTTTTTAGTGCGGCGTTATGGCTGAAAGTTCGCCTCTCTCTCTTGAGCAAAGAGTTAGTGCCGTTAAAGTTTATTACGAGACGAAAAATGCCCGGGAAACGGTCAGACGTCTGTCGAAACTGTTTCCGGAGTGGAAAACCTGCAACCACAAATCGGTGCTGCAAATCGTCAAGAGATTTGCAGAAACTGGCTCTGTCGCCGAAAGAAAGTGGTTAACTTCCGAAGCCTGCGATATAAAACGCGTTCGCCCACCTCAACGCTTAGTTCTGCTCGAGAATCTGTTGTTCTGTCTCAGAGCACTGTGAAAAATGCATCGCTGTAGGCGGCGGAAACTTTGAAAACCGGTGGTTAGGCGTATGAGCAAATATAAGGTTATTCACTGGGCAGATTTTAATGAAACTTTGTACATATCTAAGTAAAGGTTTGCAGCACCACGTGTTAAAATTTTGGGAAAATCGACCGCCGGACCAAGGAATGGCGAGCGATTAAAGTTGGATACGGATCGGCGGGCCACCCTGTACATACACCCAGACATGGAAAATATTGCCTTTCAGACGATAGTCCATTTAGGGAGGGGGCGTAATTATAGGGGGGGGGCTTATTAACTCAAAGTGGTCTTAGGAGGGTGTATAATTATAGGGGGGGGGGGGGCTAATTATAGGGGGGGGCTAATTATAGGGTTTACGGTATACGGCACTCAAAAAATACGGTATACACCAAACAATGCACTCTGAGCTTGTTGTTGTGGAGCTTGACAATGACCGATCGCGGACTTCGAAGGGGGGACCATGTCAAAATTTCTGCGCGATATCTCGAGCCTCATCGCATCCACCAATGGGCGTCGCATGTCTCATACAGTCGTCTGTTTCGTCAGATGCCATGGTTCCTGACTGTCATGCTTTCAATGAGCTCCCTCTCGGCCGCGTCGGGCGCCTGCTACGCCGTAGCCGTCACAGCTAGCGATGTCAGTAAAAACAAAAAGTTAAAAATTAAAAAAGTGAAAATACTTTTTTAAGTGTGTTAAAAAACAAAAACTGTTAAAAAATTAAGTCGGAAGCCCGACTTTTTTAATTAAAAATTAAATAAAAAAGTCGATTGACTTTTTTAAAAATTAAAAATTAAAAAAATAAGTCAGTTGCAAACTTTTTTAACAGTTTTTTAACTACACACTTAAAAAAGTACTTTTTTAAACGAGGATATTGGGTTTTCGTTGTTGTTTTTGGAGGATTTATCCATATAGTTTGTATAATTTTTCTTAGAGTTGTGTAAATGCAGTTTACTGCGTACTTACTGCGTAGACTCTTTACTGCGTAGACACATGTCTGTCAAGCCCATCATTGCTGAATACACTACATAAAAATGAATGATTTGTAGCACTCATTTGTGAAATCTAACAGTCCTTCGTTCTTTTCTTTAAACCCTTGTTCCAACTGCAGCAATGTAGGTACACAGTAGGTAGCCACATGATAGAACCGATAACCCAGATCGCTCACTATAGATGGACATCGTTTTCAAAATATTGCAATAACATCGATCAAATTCCAATTCTCAAAAGTTGCCCAATGCAATTTAGGTACATTATACCCACTGACATCAACAAAATCGTTTGGTGTAATGCTGCTAGAGCTGATTTTAACTTCACATTACGCACAGTTAAAAAACCAATTAAATTAATTAAATAATATAAATAAATTAAATAAGTCTCAGCACTTTTTCAAAAATTAAAAATTAAATAAAAAAGTATTTTGACTTATTTAATAATTAAAAATTAAATTAAAAAACGTTTTCGACTTTTTTAATAATTAAAAATTAAAAAAATAAGTCTGCAGACTTTTTACTGACATCGCTAGTCACAGCGCTCGTCAGACGTCGGCTCGCCACCAATTCGACAACCTTGTCTGCCCAGACTCACTCCGTAGAGGTGCTATAGTTTTATATATATTTTTTTAATACATCTTTTTTAAATACATTTTTTTTATACATGTTCGTTTATTTCAAAATAATTTGGTCGTAACTTTGCAGGAAAAAAAGCAAAATGCTTAAACAGTTTTTTTATAAATGGCTAAAATACCCTAAATCCTCCAATACAGCCCCCCCCCCTCCAATAGTGCCCCCCTCCAATAGTGCCCCCGGGTACGGCAAGGTTGAAATAATAGAGCCCCCCTCCAATAGTGCCCCCGGGGGTAAGGGGTATGTTGTGCCATGTGCCTTTTATGGACAAAAATATAGTGGTAGGTACATTTATATCGTGTATACACACTACTACTAACCAATAATAGTACGTTAGTAGTACTAGAGGCGCGCGCGGCCTCCGGCCGCCATTTGGGCAAGCCCAGAGAAATCAGACGTAAGCACTGTACGCAATATGAACTCGGTCGATAGACATTACACCCATACCTGTAACTGGGGGGGTGGTTGGGGGGGCTTTGGGGGCCCCCCACTAGTTTTTCAACCACCCCCCAACTCCCCCCTGACCCCCCCCCCCCAGAATTTTCCCAAAGGATTTTCGTCATGTGTAAAACGATAAAGGTGAGTAACTGTTGGTGTTTTTCAGTGCTTTTCAGTGCTATATGACCATAAAACAGCTAAATAACACTGTTTACATCCTTTTTATACCCATTTTAGACCAAAAAGTACCATTATAACTCAAACAATGGCCAGCTACCCCCCCCCCACTTTTTGCCCCAGAGACCCCCTCCCCCAAAATCGGCCAGCTACCCCCCCCCCCCCCGCGGCCCGACCCAGTTACCGGTATGATTACACCTAGGTATTTTTCCGTTTGTCTGCATACCTGTTGCATGCACAGGTGTCGACTCTGGAATACACCACAATAGACAGTTGGCGCTCACAATCGAAAGAATAGTATAGAGACCAAAACAACGATCAATCGACCAACACTCTACACTGCCACGCCAACGCATAAGGTGGGTACTCTCCTGTACCTGCGCTGGCCAAGTCGATTGGCATCCGCGAGCGAGGGCTAGCAGTGGCGGTTCCTGGTTTTTTTCGGAGGGGGGGGGGGGGATTTAGCAGAAGGGGGAGCCCCGTTGAAATGTACAGATGCTGGGCCATTTCGGCGATGTTTTGGGCACCCAATCGGTCCAATATTGACCAGTAATACACGAAATCGACGCTGTAGGCGAAAAGTTTTGCGATTTTCGACCACCTACACGCATATTTCGGGATTTCGACTTCGCGATTTCCCCCACCCTGGACCCGCCACTGCGGGCAAGCAATTACTCAACGCTAATCAGGGTGT